>MU614515.1:0-43713 GCA_025201725.1 Chytriomyces sp. MP71 | reverse complement strand
AGCGTTAAATTGGCGAAACTGAAAACGAAACGAAAGTAAGACTCACGGCACGTTTTACCGACGGCACTGTTTTGCAGAAGAATGGAAGTAGAATATTAGTCAGTGGTTGTTGGTTCCGATCATCCAACTGTCCCGTCCAGCTCCACTCGCAACAAATTGGCTGAAACCCTCCCCCACCCCTGGACTTTCCGTTCCGTATCAGTCTCCGCAGGTGCACCGTCACCCGGCTTTTTACATTTATGCGCATCCGGATTCCAGAGCATGGACCGGCAGCCGCCCATCACCTCATCCTCCACCCTCACCCACAGCTAGGCCTGCGATCCGCGCTCGCGAACTCACCCATCGCCAACTACGACACACTTGATGGCTTGCATATGCGCTAGAAGATTCAGAGGAAGACGGGTCGCGGAGGTGATAGTGAGAGGGTTGTCGGATCAAGCGGGGTCGGTTGCTTGATGGGTGGGTGAATTTTATCGCTTCGAGAATGAGGCCAAACACCTTCCAAAAAAAGCTCTCACATCGTCGAGACACGAGTCCTTTAATGCCAACTCCAAGCTTCAGCCACGTCCAACCGCGCACCTTCAACACCACCTCTCAATAAAAACTAATAATATAGAATAAGAAATTTTACAGAAAAAAGGACGAAAGGAAATAACGTGTCACCAATCAACCTCAAAACTCCCATTCCTGGATTAAAAAAGTCAGTCGGAGAAGCCAGGCCTGGATCATACAATACCTCATCGATGTGTGTGGCCCAGTGAAATTTCTCTCGAAGAGACCTGTTGAAGATCTTTTCGAGGTCCACATCAAACTTCTTGCACCATGCTACCGAGATTCTAGGGTCAATGTAGTTGATTTTAGAGGTTCCCAGGGCCGTCGTCTTGTTTTCATCCTGCGATACAATTCAAGAACAAACAAGGTTCAGCCAAACCACAAGCACACTCAAAAAAGCGGAAAAATAACCAAGACGCGAGAAATACCTTGTCAATCATTTGTAACTTAGTCGTCTCAATTTTTTTCGTGGCATCCTCCAGCTTCTTCTCTAGTTTCTCCGCAGTCAACGTGTCAAGCGTAGGAGTTGCCTTTGCCTTTTTATCCAAGCTCTTGAGTGGACCCAGACCCTCTGCCTTACGCTTTTCGTTTTCCTTCTCGAGGGCTTTGGCGGCTTTCTCTTTTTCAATGCGCTCCTTGTCGGCCAGATACCGCTCAATAAACTCATCGTCCACATCGCTTTCATCCTCTGTGAGTTCAGGTCGCTTCTTTTTGAGCTTCGGGTCTACCTCGAGAAGCGCCTTCTTGACAAGGCTACGCTCGTACTTTAGACCGAGAACCTAATAGTGAAGAGTGTGTGTTTCAGCCACCCGAACGACACCTGTAAAAGGCACACAGGCACCTTGTCTTGAATTTTCCCCATCTGAGTCGTGTGTGCCTTTGACACTGCACGCTGGTGATTACACAGAATGGCAACTTGCCGGTTCGCGCGGTTGTACGCGAGAATCTTTTCCTGCATTGTTCCATCCAAAGGCGTGTTCTTGAGCTCTTGCTGGAAAGTGTAAGAGGCGTTGAAAGTACGAAAAACTTTCGCGCTGAGGCCCGGCATATGTTTCGTTAAGTCCTTGTTCAGGATGCCCGTCTATTGACATGCGCAAATTGGAGCACATGGGTCAAACTCAAACAAGACAACTGAGAGGACTCACGTTCAACCGATCAAAAAGCATGTCTCCCTCCTTTTTGGGTTCTCGCTTGAAGATTTTGATGTTCTTAAACACTTGCTCGTCCACCTCGACCTCATTATAGTACCGGATACTGTCCTTTCCCAAAAAATCAAAAATGACTTTGTTAGGCGGCTCCAGCGTGACATGCTCAAATCTCAGCGAGCAGCAGCCCACTGTATCTGCTTCGTCTTCGCCCTTCTCGTTTCCGGCTCTGAGGGCAAGTCGGTCGATAAAGTAGAGGGCGGTACTAAGCTGGCGCGTAGCCATCACCTTGTCCTTGAGTCCCTCTGTATAATTTCGGCGAATCTTCTCGATGTGTGTCTGCGAGCGAACACGTCACTGTCAAAACCTCATCCACTAGGTCCCAAACAGAGTGTATACACACCTTGAGCTCACGTGATTTCTCAAACTTTTTCAAGTCGCTTTGACCCTTAAGTGAGGACGTGGCGGCCATGAGAACATACTTAATGTTGTCATTTACATTCTCCTTCCATGTCGCGAGCCATGCCACGGTGTTGTCGTGTATCACGTCAGCCCACTTGTGTCCTGCCGGTGGGTCAGGCACTTTGGCTTCCTTGCCAATGTTGATGGTCACCTGCTCAGGCTGCACGCGCAACTGAAACAGTCTGTCAGTGCACAAGAAACATTTGTACCAAAAATAATATGATCTACCTTCAACGTCCCCGTCTTGGGGTGATCCCCGCGTCCGCGGAAAAGGCCGGGAGGCTCAATACGGAAGTTGCCCACCTTCTCTTTGCGCCCGTCAAAGATGGCCCACCCATACTTCTCCTCGAGAGCGAGTTTCTCTTCCTTGATCTTCTGCTTTTGGTCTTTCGTCATGCTCTTGCGCTTCTCTTTCTCGTCTTGCAGGTGTTGGTAAATTGGCGTGAAGTCGCACTTTTCAAAAACCTTGATGGGCGATGGCTGAGACAAGGGAAAGTGCCAGAACGGGAAAGAAATAAGTGAGCGAGGTGCGCGAGGATGGGGGAACGAGCAAAGGATGTAGTTACCATCTTTTCTCGCTTGAGCACTGTTTGAAAGTCGCGGAAAAAGTTGGCTACAAATGTCTTGTTCTTTTCATAGTCCGTGCCAATGATTCCGGCAAAGAAGGTGGCAACCTCCTCCGAGTCCGGTTCCAGCTTGATGGGCACACCTGGTGTCAATTGATTACTCACGTAAGTAGCATTATCTTACTAGACAACTAGCTTTTGTTCTCACCGTCATACTTAATCTTGATACCGTGCGGAACATACGGAGGAGGAAATACGGGACCCTGATGCTCCATCGTCTTCCACTTTTCGGTATTATCCACGTTCCCGGTGATCCACCATGCGTTCGGGTCATCTTCCTCGTTTTCTTCGTCGCCGTCTTCGAGGCCCTCTTCATCGATATTCCTTTCTTGCTTGGGACTCAAACCCTTTGCGAGGGCCTTCTTCTTGGGCGACTTTGTTTCAGCCTCGGCCTTGCGCTTCTTGGAGACGGTTTCTTTTTTCACGATCTCCTTCTTGATGGGAGTCTATCCATTCGCAGGGAACCTCGTCAGCATAGAATTTGTAAACTTGAGTTGGGTCCATTTCTACATGTCCTTCGCCCAATACGCCTGACCTTTCCAGTACATATGTATGACACGCTGATAATCAAAGAAATTAAAGTCACCTTTTTTGTATGGGCTGCCTTCTTGGACGCAAGCGGAGCGTCATCATCCGACTCATCGTCAGCAGTCTTCTTGTTTGCTGCGGCCGTCTTTGCTTTCTTAGCCAAGGGAACGTCGTCGTCTTCATCGTCCGAGGTGTCCGCCTTTGAGTCGGGGACGGGACGCTTCTTGATGGCGGCCGCAGCAGCAAGGGGCGTTTCATCCTCCGAGTCATCAGAGATCTCGTCTTTGCTGATGGCTTTAACTGTTTTGTTTTGTGAGCTGGTCAAAAATGCATGTGCGAATCCAACAAAATGATGTCCGGTTGGACACCATCTCCCTTCCAAGACGCCACAAACCGCGCCACGTCAACGGGATCAAAGCGGGCAGCTGGGTCTGACACAGGTAACATGGGACGGACGGGAGACTCAACTCTTTCGGCCAGTGCCATTTCCAGCCTTTTTAGGGTCCACAAAGTCGTCCGAATCAGATTGCATGTTGCCGCCCTCGGAAGACGAGTCCTCTTTGAGTGACATCTTCTGCGACGCGCGTCGAGCCGTCATTGCGTCTGGGTTCGTGAGGAAGAGTCTTTGTGTTCGTGACTGTTTTTGAGGTGTCGTTGCTGGCGTCCACCACGCGAGTGACACGGTTTGTGCTGCGCGGGACAAGGTATGAACCCGGGTCGGCTGCACAACGGGAACAGAGCAGAAGGGGTGCGTGCGGACCAGTGGTTGTGGCGCTGTCCTCACGAGCCGAGCGAAGACGGGACTTGGTCGGATTTCGACGAAAAAAGATAAATTTTGGCGAAGTCCCGTTTCCACGTATTTCATCCCACGACACAGCTCCCGTCGTGCCTGCAATCGGCTGCGACACCGTATCATTGATATAGTACCACTCCTCCTTTGATATTTGTCGAATTAAAATGGCTGAGTTTTGTTCTATATTTTTTTTACCGCAAGTGAAGACAACTTGTCACTGTAAATTCTTCACACCTGAAGCGCGGTCACTTCTGTCAATTGTCTGTCTTATCACTTTTGACAATTGTCTGTCCGAAAATTGTGGGCAGAGAAACCCTCCCAAAATCAGATAACCTCCAACTGCAATGGACGCTCAGCTTGCCACCGTTCTGAGTGCCAACAAGGTGGGGAGTGGTCCGGGGGACCGAGTGGACGCAGTCAAGCACGATTTGCCACTGTCATTCACTTGCATCCATCCCGTCGGCTCGAGCCGGCTACTATTGAATTCTCATTCCCCTTCGCTTCCATTCCCGACCCTGACACATACTCGAACATAAATCCAGACCCTCCTCGATGCAGCGGTCGCAGGTGATTGGGCCAAGTACGAAACTCTTGTGAGCCCCGACATCACTTGCTTCGAGCCCGAGGCCGGATCCCATTTGGTCAAAGGCCTCGACTTCCACCAGTTCTACTTTCCGGAAAAGGCGCCTTCCACCAAACCTAACAAGACGACGACGTGAGTCCTGCCTCGAAAAGTTGCACGCTGGAGTGATCTTGAACGCGAAACACAGCCTCGTGAATCCGCACGTCTCATTTCTCTCCGCAGACAAGACGGCCGCGCTCGTATCCTATGTGCGTCTTACTCAATACGTGGGCGCCGATGGCAAGCCAGTCACGTCCGAAATGAGTGAAACCCGCGTCTGGAGCCGGTCGTCGTCCGCAAGCGCGGACTGGAAGAACGTGCACTTCCACAGAGGATGCTACAAGCTTTAAAGGTTTCTTTTTTTTTTCTAGGAGAAGTGAAAGAAGAACCACCCGCGCCATTATCCCAATTATGCGTGCGCGCCTTCTGTCCTACATTTAGGGACCAAACCGCCCCGACAGCAGATACGGGCCTGTATGCATACATTTATTCTTCCTCCGCTTCCTTACGAGCGCAGTTTCTGCCGGTGTGATTGTTCGGCGAATTCCACATCTTGATCGCATTTCCCCCCGCTTATTCCCATTGTCGCGCAGCAAAGTGCACACTCTAAACTTGTGGAAACATCATTTTCACTACCCTTGATTTCAATATATGCGCTCTCTCTTTTGCAGCTACATGCTATTGTTCTTTACATATGTATATATATATATATCACTGCAGCGCGCCACCATCACGCTTCGCACCTCAAGCGCCGACAAAACCTTTATTTTGGAAATAGAATAATGACCCAATGAGTCTGCTGTATGTCAAATGGCGACAACTTTAGAGTGTCAATCGGATGAAGCGGTAAAAACTCCCAGAACACCGTTTGTAGCCATTCCAAGGATGCAGAGCAGCGCGCCACCCCATCCAATGGCCCGGTGCGGCTGCAGCTCATTCGCATAGGAGACGGTGTGAACGATGCTGCAACCAGGTCAAAAGAGAATAAAACGCGTAAACGCAACGACCTCGTCCGCAACCAAGAGCTGAAACGTACCGGAATGCTGCAAACAGGCTCACGAAGATGGCATGCAGCTTCGGACTATAAGGTGACAGCAGGGACGCCCATGCGACAATCAGACCCAGAGGAATGTTCTCGAGATCGTTGAGCACCATGCGCTGCCAGCGGATATCAATGAGCTTGGCCTTGTCGAGCTTTCCGTCGTCATTGGTAGCAGCCGTGATGCCAAACGTTTGCTGAACCTTACTCGCGCCGAGCGTTTTGGCGAGGCTGAGCTTGGCGTCCTCGGGAGGTCGACTGCCGGCTTTGAAACGGGCGCCGCCCTGAAATGGAGCGGTAAGACCGGTGGTAGCTGGGATGGGGTTACAATCTTCTCACCTGCTTAAAAACGGTAAGATAGAATTTGAGGACGGTGACGACCGTAGCGATTGCGGTCGCCTTGTGCGCGATTGGGTCAATGATGAGTGCGGGCATAATCTGTTTGCGTCGATGGTCGTGTCGGTTTGGATTTCAGCAAAAAGGTTGATACACTTGCACATTGCGAGCCCTCAGTCTCCGGATGGGAGGATAAATTATTACAATATGAGAGAGAGCGTCGTTGAAGCTTTGCACTTGTCACAGAACATCGTGAAATCCGTTCTCTTCTTTTCAGTTAAAAATCTCGCAAAGGCACTGCGCTTAACGGCCTGGTTCTGGCAAGTTATTCAGAATAACTTCAAAATGCGTTACATTTCGAGTTTACGCTATTACTCGGTCTTCAACATGAATTTAATCCTTTCAACATCAAAATAAAGCCAGTTGGTCTCCTAAAAGGGACAGGTCCATCGATGTCAACGAGAACACGCTTGCCCAGTTTACCTGATGCTTACCTTGCTTGGTTGTCAGTCCACGTAAAATTGTCCCTCAGGCATTGAGGTCCGTCTGGATATTTGGAAGGAAACGAGGCTAGGTGACAATTGCTGACCCTGTGACCTCTGGAGTGTTTTCAAGTGCATCAAAGTCATTGAATTTAAGTCTTTTACGCGTGTCAAAAACTAGTCGCTCTCGTTCAAGATTCTGTATCGTTTAGTGATTGTTTCATTATGCGTTGGCCAGTGGGAGAAATTTCGGAGTGTGCATCAGAAAACAAACTATTATGAACAGCGGTGCATGAATGTATTCCAAATGCGCGATAAGCGCTCGCAAAAGAATTCCCTTGCTCCCCACTATCGCTAGCCCGCCACCTAGGTAGGCCTTAAAACTCGCCCTGTCCCGAATTCATGCGGCGCAGTCGCTCCATCTGATTCATAAAGCGCGGGGGGAAAGGAATATTGAGAATGCTCGGCTTCCAAGAGTGTTGCGTCAAGAGGGTCTTTGGGGTGTCGTGAATGCTTGTCTCGTACTTGTCAATTGGTCCATCGTCCACGGGGACGGGTAGTTCAGTGCCCGACTCCTTCAGCCACCGGAATTTTTCTAGTCTTCCCGTGTTGCGGTTGATGCGTTCGATAATCTTTGCCTGGGTTGGTTTTCTTTTTTGTGGATGGTTTCGGCATGATGCATTGTGGGTTGACGGCACGGGGAGACGCTCACCCCACGTGCGGGTCAATGATGCGCAGATTGGAGACGTGGATGGGCATTGGCTTAGCGATGACTGCACCGCGGGGACGGATTGGGTTTGGCCGAATGTGCTTCTTGGCCTGTGTTTTGGATCCGCGGCCTTCTGTTAATGAGAGGAGACGCCGCGCGAAGCCAGTTCACCATTTTGAGGCCGTCGACAGTCACGGAGTTCATCTTGCGCACAACATCAAGCACCTTTCCGGTCTGTCCAACCATTGTCGGCCTCTCGCCTCCAATCACCTGCACCGTGTCCCCGGGGAACAGCGTCCACTTCTCATCCCGGATCAGATCCCGGCTTTTAACTTTGGGAAGTCGTAGTTTCGGCTGCAGATGGGCTCATAGGTTAGTACGCCATCGAAGGGAGATGCTGTGGCCGCACACCATCTTTTTTCCCTCCTTCCTTGCCTTTGTACTTGGAAATCAGTGTACTTGGGCGGAGGTTTCATAACATTTTTGAATGAATGGCTATATAAGTAACAAGTGAAGTGGAATACTCTATTAATACAGTGCTGGACAAATGGTTTATTTTTATGCTCATCTCACGCTCAGCGTTTACATAATCCTTTTCCCCCCATTCCCAACTGCAGCCATATTTTCGTACTCCTACCATCCAAAAGTAAGGCTGCATCTACATAACAACTGAAATAAAGAAGTTTACCTGTCTCTCTTCATCCGAAGCCGTCCTCCACATCTCCTCCAACTGTTGTTGCACAAACTCGGATCGTTTTGATGGAGGTTGGGCTTGCGCCTCCGTCGACGCCTGCACATAGGCTCGATTTGAGTCAGAATACAGCCTGAAGGCACCCGTCTGTTCATTCGTTATGCTTGATGATAGCGGAGGCTCGTCGTCCATGTCAACTTGCGCGTCTGCTTGCGCGTCAACAGCCCGCTTGGCTTTGTACTCTTTCATGGCTTCTTGATATTCCTTCTTGAACTGTTCCGATTTCTCCTGGTATGGCTGGAAAAAGAAGCAACCATACTCGGTCAATACACCGATCAAGAGACCTCCTACAAACCTTCTTTTCTTCCTCGGATAGTGCTTTCCACATCCTGGACTTAACCACAAGAGGATTGTCTTGCCCGGGTACATGCTTCCCCTTCAACACCCTGCTATCCTTGATAAAGAGCAAGTATGCGCTTGGAGGAGTGGAGGGTGCTTTCGAATCTGGCGTCGCTTGCTCGCGATTTGATCCAACCCCTGAGTTTCCTTCAACAGGAGCCGCGTTCTCGGTGCGGCCATCTCCTGCCGCGAGAATAGGCGCCCGCTGGGTATCTTGCTCTCGTTCCAGCTTCTGCTCTGCGCGTGTTTTTTTAGCTTGTTCCCGTTCCAGATTCCTCTCAGTAGCAAGCGCATGCTGCTCCCGTTCCTCCTTGTGAGCCTGCCTCCTACGACTTGGTATGGCCGCCAAATCAACAACGATCTTCTCCTTTTCGTGTGCTGCAGTTTTGCGTAGGAAGTGGGAAAGGCGATTCTTGATATTGCGTTGCGAGAGACCCGATTCCTGTACCCGAAGGGCAGATTATTCAGAGGCAGAAAAATTGATTCAGATGGTCACCTCATCCAAGCTATTTATGGCTTCATAGTATTCTTGCCGGAGTAAGTTTGCCTTTTCAGTATAAGGCTGTTTGTGTCAACCAGTCAAACAAAAGTGAAAAATAAAACGTTCGAAATTTTACCTTTCGCTCCTCTTCGCTCAGCGCCTTCCATTGTTGCGATACAATCTTGATCGGACTTTCACCCGTTTCAGATGCAATTCCTTTTCCCTTGTCAGCCACAAAGAGAGAGTAAGCAGTCACTGGGCGGCGCGGCACACGTGGGTCGCGGGGCAATCTAGCACGCTTAGCATTGGGACGTAGCTGTCTCTTGAGAAGAACTTGTTTTTCTTCCAGCACGCGGTCTTGCAAAGTACGGGAGGCAAAGTAAGCCTGCATTGCCTCTTCATGCGCCTTTCTGGAATCTGCTGCTCGCTCTTGATACACCTGAGACCACCGCTCAGCTTTTCTGCGCACAATGTCACATAACTAACATGGCGAGTACCAGTTTGTCTTTCTCAGAGATAGTACGCCACATGTCACCAATCGTTCCAAATACGTGTAACTTTCTCTCGTGGCCCGTCAAACCCTTCGCGTTGGCAGATTTCTGTGCAGTAGCGACTTTATCCTTCACAAAGAAATGATAGGCACACAGCGGGGCCTTGGGTATGTCGACGCTGGGTGAAGGCAACGCTTCTAGCTTGAAACACGTTGGGTGTAATGGGTCAGCAACGTCCGTTCCCCATGATGTTTCTTCAATTTTCTTCTGCCATGACTTGCTATCCTTTTGATATTGAGAGCTTAGCAATTCTGCTTTTGCTTTGTAGACCTAGATTTGAGCGCGACGTGGATTAGGAAAGTCAAAAATGATGAATAAGGTTTGGACCTTTTTTTTTTCTTCACTCAATTCCTTCCACGTCCTTGCAGCCACAACGAAAGCGCTCTCGGCATTTGTCTCGCGCTTGGCTTTCAGGATCCCTGTCTCTTTTAGAAAGAGTTGATACGAGGTGAACGGCTTTTGAGGTGGGAGCGCTTCCTTTTCTGCAAGATCGTCATTGCTAGATTTTTGTTGCTGGTTCTGGGCCGTATCTGCGCGCAGTGCCAAGGACAGATGCCTCTTGATTTTTCGCCGAGAGCCACCCATTTCCTACGAGATGCCATAAATAATTTGTTTCCAAGGCTGGAGCTTCGTATTACGTACTTGCTCAAAGCGCTTCAGTGCTTCCTTATATTCCTTGTTTCGAGCCTTGGCGTCTACAATAAACGGCTTTTCATCGTATCGTTGAGTGGGAATAGAGGAAATAAAACAAAGCAACAAATACGAACCCTTTTCTCCTTCTGACTCATAGCTGCCCACTTTGCGGATAGAAGTCCCATGTTGGCTTTTGTCCCCGCTGCTTCCTGTTTGACAAATAAAGCGAATACGCTGGGCGGGAGAATCGGCGCGTGCGGATCGCGCGCAACGCGCGCCACTCTCCCCGGTTGTAGCTTCTTTGTCAACGCTCGCTTTTTCTCCTCGAGGGCTAGGTCTCGCAAACTTCGCGACGCGAGATACGTTTGCATTTCATTTTCGTGTGAAATTTTTGAGGCTTGGGCTAGGTCGTGGTACTCCTGGTAGCAGGTGGGGGACTTGGAGTGAGTGGCCAAAGAAATACAAATTTGACGGTGGGGTCTCACTTTCTTTTCTGCGTCCGATGCTTGTCGCCACATTTCACCTAGCGTGCGGAGAGTGTTTACCTTGCTTATCTGTCCGTCTGGAGTATTTGCGGCGGCAGTTTCTGCGGCAACCGCGCGATTTGCCCTTACAAATATGTTGTAGGCATGCAGGGGTAACTTCGGTTTCTCTGCGCTTGGTTCTGGGAGTTTCTTCAGCAGGAGTTGGGTTTTACTTGGACGCGGCTTTGCTGTTTTCTCTGGAATGGAGACAGCTTCGATATCGTGCTGCATAATTGACTCGAAATGGTGTATCGATTGCTTTTGGTAAGCCTGTCGTGCCGAGGCTGCGAGGAGCTCGTATTTCTGATAATGTATGATTCCGTGATTTCAATATGATTTCAATGTGACGCGTTGGCACTGGGCGATGCACTCACGCACCATTTTCTCGTCTTCGGCGACCTCGGCCCAGCGGTTGCGCAGCTCTTGCGATAAGGCGCGACGTTTCTCCTGCGACCAAGTGCTGGGGAGGGTCGCGAGCACAGCAGCGCGGTTCGCGTCGGCAAACAACGCAAACGCCGTCTTTGGAACAGTCGGTTTCGCTAGGCTCACCGTGGGCTGCGCGCCGGGCCCCGATTCGAGGCGGTTTACTTCGGCGCCTTCTTCGTTTTCTTGAGGCCGGGACTGGGAAACCCGGCGCGAAAGGAAAACTGAATTGCTTCGCGGCACTGCGAAATACGGCGGCTCACGAAAAGAACGTAGACGAGGTCTCCGCGCATTCGGGAAGGGACCGGCAAAGGTGCAGTGACATCGCAAAAATGACAGCAACATGTCTTCACAAAATGATCACTGCTGTGAAAGAGAATGCCGAAATTCACACAATGTCTCCGGATACTCCCTTCTGAGTTGCATACATTTCTCCACGAATACCTGGGCCCCCACATTAAGCTTGCATTGATCCTCCTTGCGTCGCATTTAGATTATGCATTGCATACTCACAAGTGAGTGTCCCCATTTTGAAATGTTGTTCGGCCTTGTAGAGTTCTCAGCAGAAGTGGACGAGACGCGGTTGCTGGTTTCGGTCGAGGAGATATACATAAAGTAAACATCAAGCAAAAATGTGCAACGGACTACGTTGAACGACATAATGTATTCACCACTTACAGCCTTGTCACTTGAAATCAGATCAATTGAAAACGACGAAAAACGTGAACACATTTTATTGTAACACAGGCCATTATGAGCTATTTGTTGTAGATACGCACGCGCTGACTCCAGTATTCCACATACAGTGGTCGGTAGTCCCATTTTCGCTTCTGAAACTTGCGGTAAGTCTCCTCCAGGAGTTCAACACTGAGATCTTCAAAATCTTGCACAATTAAGACAGGAAGATTGGTAAAGAGTGCATCCAATGTGCTCGTTTTAACGATCGGATATCCACCCAATAGGAGGGTTTCGTATGTGCGGTAGCAATCCGGACCTTCTCCGGGAGGCGAGAGCACAAACAGACTCGGCGCGAGCACATCCTAATTTCAGTTTGGCTTAGATTTTGCGCATTGGGCGCCCGCTCAGAGAAAAAACAATCATTACCCTGTAGAAGTCGAACTTATTGATTCCTTTCTTGTAGAAGCAGTTGGATACTTCGCGCAGCTTTTGCACCTGAGTGCGCTTCTCGTTTGGGATTACGGTTTCGTTTCCACAGAACATGTCCATGACAGGCTGCCGGGCCTTTTTGTTGGTGGATACTTGGAACGAGACGAGCAGATATCTGTTCCATTGAAAAATCTTGTTTCAAATTGAACAGGTATCAAGATTCGAACCTTTCTGGCCGTTGCTCCCACGGTAGTATGCTTGCGAACGCTCCATCCACCAGACCCAATCCGGCCTCGTATGCTTTTTGCATATCAGCACGCGCTGTGCCTGTTTTGGATGACGAAGGCCAGTCAATTTAAAAAAAGGAAATGATTAGATAGCAACCGCACCGTGCTGATCAATGCCCAAATGCATACAGCCCATTTTTTGAGCGCCGTGCTCAATGCCATCACAGTGAGGCATCCACCAGTAGATGAGATACGGGTTTTCGGTGAGTCGGAGGATTCCGGTTTTAGTGAGCCGGCACCGCGGCATGCAAAGTCCCGAGTCACCCGTGATAAGAACGAACCTGCCATAATCAAAACCCGTATTGAGTGACCAATCTTATAAATTGGGGGAAAGGGCCGCCACGGTTCCATCTCCATCTCCCCTCTGATCGCACAGACTGAACCTAACCGCAGCACGTTCATTGCACTGCGTTTTCAACGCCACTACATCTTAGGAAGCGATAGCTCTGGTACTTACCGAGTGTGAATCCGTGGCAGTAGATCAATAATAAAATCACCAGCAAAGAAAGCGTCCACATAGATGACATCGCCGTCCAGCAGCTTCGTGAAATCAGTGTCTTTGGTGATTCGGATGGCGTCAAGTCTGTCCTGGAACCCAGGCGGGATGGGCAGGTCCCCGAAAAAGTGGTCGCTTGCCAGCTTCATGTAAATGTGCGTGAGCCGGTCCGACTCGTTGAAAGGTCGCACGACAAGCCGTGGCTCTTCCGGGGCATAGAATAGCTGTTGCGCGGATGCGGAGCCCTGGGCTGCGCCCACGCGAACGTGGAGGCCGAGCGAGGCGAGGAGCGTCCACACGGCCACATTCACGATGGCAATGGCCAGGATCGTGTGGAACCGACGAGGCATCATCGGGACGGCGTGGACGAAGGCCGCGGTCAGTGGCTGCTGCGAAGGCTTCATCGCAAAATGAAATTTCTTCCGTGGTATTCTTGGCTTGTGTCGGTGCTCCCTTCAAGACAGTGCCGTGCGCTCCCCTGGACGTCCCTCGTCCAAATCGGTTGTCCCTTCTTGGCACTGTTCTTGGCACTGTTCTGCTGTTCTTGGCACTGTTCTTGGCACCGGTGGCTTGGCAGTCGGAAGTGACTCATTCTGGGAATCAAAACAGAAGGAAATGAAGAGAGAAAACAACTACATCCAAAAAAACAACAACACTGATGCAAACGGACGTGACTTTCAGAGGTGAGAACGAAACTTTTGCTTCCAGTAAAACATGTATAGCGAAGAAAAGTCCCACTTCCGCGTTTGAAAGTCAGTGAATGTGTCTCGCAACAGCTCGACCGTCAAATCACTCCATTCTTGAACAATCAAGACAGGAAGGCTCTTAAAGAGACCGTCCAACGTGCTCGTTTTTACAATCGGATAACTTCCCAATAGCAGTGTTTCGTACGTCCGATAACAGTCGAGCCCATATCCTTCCGGGCTCACGACAAATTGATGTTGCGATAAAATGCCTCGATAGAATGTTTGACTGGAAATATCCTGCTGATAAAAGCAGTTGGACACGGTGCGCAAGGATGCAAAGTGATCAGACACGTTGGCCGTTCCGCAAAACAATTCCCAGACAGGCACGCGCTTCTCAGGATTCGTGGAGACTTGGAACGACACAAGCAGAAACTTGTCTTTCTGCACCTTGAGAAGGTTCGCAGGTTGCTGCATCAATCCGTTTAAGAGTCCCACGCCTGCGTCATACTGCGTTTGAACAGGGTTTGTTTAGACGAGCTCAAAAAATGAAAAAAAAAAAAAGGGTACCGCAGACTGAATCTCTCGTCGCGCGTTCTTGTGTTGATCGATTCCAAGGGGCATACAAGACACCTTGTGTGCATATCGGTCTATTCCGCTGCAGTGACTCGTGTACCAATGCAAAAGGAGGCGAGAGAGCGCCAATGCAGTTGCATCCTCTCTACCGATGATGCAGTCCGGAACACACACTGAAGAGTCACCCGTGACCAGTACGAACCTGTAGGAGCGTTGTTGTTACCAATAAATAAGGTGTTTGCGCTTGAACTTAAAATCTTGCCTACCGATGCCGCAGTCTTGGCAGTATCCTCGACACAAACTCGGGCAAATAGTATGCATCCACGTAGATGACGGAACCGTCCGGAATGAGATGCACGGGCGAGCTGTCGGAGATCCGAATCTTGGCGATTGAGTTCTCAAACCCCGAAGGAATCGGCAGCTCGCCCTACGAATCGACACCGGATCAGAATCGAAGGCCGAGTGGAACCAATTCATGAACTCACGTAGTAGTAGTCGCACGACAACTTGACATCGATGTGGGACACGCGGTCCTTGAGTGAGAACCGATAATCAACCCTCTGGTCCGAGGAGATGATGGGCGCCTGCGCCTGCTTGTTGTGTGTGCCATCGAGCACCGTCAAAGACGTAAAAGCCGCAATTCGGTCCGGGGACTCCATCGTGGCCTCGGCGTCATCATCTCCGCGCTGCCCCGAGTGCGAAGCCAGACCATTCAATGTGACGAGCATGACTGTCGCCCACATCATCCAGAAAATGGCACATACTACCAGACACAATACTGGTCTACGTTGGTCACGACGCACAGGGAGAAGCGCGCTCATAGTGACGGCTCAAAAAAAGTGGGTATAGCAATTGAGCGATGGAAAATTTTCAACACATCAATTGCCAAGTCATCTGACCCGGCAATTGATGTGTATATCAGAAACTTGAGTCTCAGAAAGAGCCGCACATTTGGCGCATAGGAACTTGATAGGAAAAAAAAGGGAAAAGCGCAGGTGGGGGCATTGAAGGGACGAACTATTGAAGGTTATTTAAGGGCGTATTCGCCTCTGCGAACATGAAGTATATAAGATGGGTCACGAATGAGGGTAGAAGCGCTATGTCTGAATGAAAGTCACTGAGCAAACTTGGGAGACAAACAATAGACCAAAGTGCGACAGGAGCTTTCTTGACCCGAGATGGAAGAACAAATGTTGAATTTCTACTTCCAAGTCTGAAATTTTCAGTTCATTTTCACCAAATCGATGACTAGACCTTCCCACAGTAAACGAAGCACAAATAAGATGGCGATACAGATAGAAAATCAGGCGCAGGGCGAACGGTGATAACGTCAGCTGACACACTTGCCACCTGCACACAACTGAACTGAAAACATCAACGCACAGATGACAAAAGCCAGTCCTGTCAACATTAGTAAAAAGAACTTGTGAAGTAGAATATGAGAATGCATTTTATGTTTCTCTATACGTCCCTTCCCGCCTGTGCTCTCATACGAGCCTTCCAATAATCCATATACAGAGTCGAAAAATCAAATTTACGTCTCTGAAAGTCAGCAAAAGTGGCCTCCATCAGTTCAACTGTCAGGTCGACCCAACTTTTGACTATGAGAACAGGCAGGTCTTTGAAGAGTATATCCAGCTCAGACTTTAGGAACCCAATGTTAGAAACAGAAACAGAAATTGCACGCAAATCAAGATCGCACCGTGACCACAATTGGATACGCTCCCAAGAGAATTGCTTCGTATGTTCGATAACAGTCGAGACCATATCCTTGTGGTGAGATGATAAAGGTGGACGCGGCCATGACATCCATGTAAAACTCGTATCGATCCATGCCTCGTTGATAAAAACAATTGGAAACCCTTCGCAGCGCAGGAAGACTTGGTATGAGATATTGCGGGTCCGTCATGGCCAAGTCTTCACAAAGCCAGTCCCATAGTGGCTCGCGCATTTCTGGATTTGTGCTGATTTGAAAAGAAACCAGTAGGTACCTGTTCAACCAGGTTACTTGGATGAAAATTAGCTGATTTGGAACTCACTGTGAAGGTTGCTCCACCCATATTTTTCTGCGCTGAACCAGACCGTCCACTAAACCAAGCCCATTTTCGTAAGCCCGCTGCATGTCTTGCAGAGAAGTCGAATGCTGATCAAGCCCCAACGGCAAGCAAGTAATCTTTTGAGCTGCCATCGTCCATGAACTGCAATGCGTGGCGTACCAGTGTATTACTCTGGTATCCATGGCCACATACACAACATCTGTCTCCTTTACCGCCTTCTCTTGGGAATGCATGATGCAAAGCGGCGTGCAAATCGATGAGTCGCCCGTGATGAGAATGAAGCGGTTCCTGATGCGGGGCATGACGTCCCTTTCGAAGTCGCGATAAAAGAAGGCGTCAACGTAAACCACGTCGCCGTCTCGGACGCGAGTTTCAATGTCGGGCGTTGCTGCTGAAATACTCTTCGCGCGGATTTCAGGCTCAAACTGGGGAGGGACGGGCAGACTGCCAAAATGGTGGTCAGCGAATCGCTTCATATGGATGTGCGAGAGCCTGTCATCTGCTTTGAAGTGCCTGTGACCCGTTCGAACCAGGGTCGCGGTGTCCGCCCAGTTCAAAGGGGCAGCCGATTCAGGTTCTGGATTCGAATTATGACTTAAATATTGGGAGGAATCAACTGGCACTGGCTCGACGACGGAAAGTAGGTCAGCTGCATCGGGGATACGGGCTATGCCTGCCTCCGAGGCGACCAGCTCCGTCCGTGTCAGAAGCAGCAGCATCGCGCCGAACGACGACACGGCGCACGCAGCCACGACGCCCGTCATCAGAACAACTCGCTTGCTCCGCGGCCACGTCCTCTCCGTCTTCATGCTGAGGTGAGTGCGGCCACTGGAAGATGGCAGCCAATCCCTCTGGTGACTCTTTTGTCAACTCGCCGTTCATTTTCTTGGCGGTCTTGGCGATTTGACAATATCGCCGAGGCCTTGGCATTCTTGGACATTCCCCCTTTATTCTCCAGAGCGGATCTGACCTTTCCAATACTTCACATACAGCGTTGAAAAGTCAAACTTCCTGCCCTGAAAATCAGCATACGTAGTCTCGAGCAACTTGACAGAGAGCTCCCCCCAGTCCCTTAAAATGAGAACTGGCAAATCCTTGAAGAGAACATCCAAATCTGAGCTAATCACAATCGGATATGTCCCCAGCAGCAACGCCTCGTATGTGCGGTAGCAATCGAGTCCGAATCCTTGTGGGGATACTACAAATATTGAAGGAACCACCACGGATGTGTAAAATGCGAAGCGATCCATGGAATTGTCATATGCACAGTTCGAAATCCCGCGTAAGGAGTCAGTCTCGGGACTTCGACCCCAAGAAGAAAGGGAAGGGTCAGCACAAAGCCAATTCCATAAGGATTCCCTCAACTCGGGCTTTGTGCTTGTTTGAAATGACACCAACATATATCTAGAATGTATGGAATGAGTGGTCAGCCGAGCGTAGAGACGATATAAAGTAAGGCTGCCTTGCCTTGAAGGGTGGTCTTTCCAGTGCTTCCGCCTAAGTGATAGTCCGTCAATCAGACCCACGCTATTGTCATAGGCTCGCTGCATATCCACCAAGGCACTCGAGTGTTGATCGATTCCGAGCGGCATGCATCGGATTTTCGGCGAGACCGTGCGGCCCATATTGCAGTGTGTCACAAACCACTTGACGATGCGAGAATCATTCACTAACACATCCACATTCATCGCAGGCTTTAACGCGTACACACCGCATCGCGGCATGCATATCGAGCTGTCCGCGGTGATCAAGACGAACCGGACCTGGATTCGCGGCAAGATTTCTCGCACAAAGTCCGCAAAAAACAGCGCGTCCACGTACAGGACGTCTTGTTCCTTAATGCGTGTGTCCAGGTCTGGGGTGTCGCTCGTGATGCGTTTGGCCGCAAGTGTCGACTCGTATTGCGGCGGAACGGGGAGGGTTCCAAAGTGATGGTCCGCGAGAAGTTTGACATGGATGTGGGAGAGTCGATCGGCAGCGGTCAGGTGGCTATTGTGAGAGTCCGGCGCAGCGCGTTGAGGCGAGTACGTAACAATTTCGAGGGAGGGCGAGTGTGCCGCCAGCCTCAGGTTCCATAGATTTAAAAGCACCATGACGCTGGATAGAATCAGAATTCCGAAAAGGAGGTGAATGCGCTGGTAGTGGCGATGCATGGGTCCGGCTTTTTCGGATTTCACGTTTTCGAAGTGGGAGAGTCTTGGCACTCGTCAAAACTTGAGAGCTGTTCAAACCCATTCGAAGTAATGAAAAAAATCAGAGAAAGATGAGGTGTGGTGACCATAAGCGAAGAGAGAAGGAAAATATATCGTTTGCTGACAATTCATCCACCACAACAATGTGGGTCGAGCGCACCGTCGACGGCTCCTACACGCTTACAGCGTCCCATCAAGTCTTTGACATCATGGCCGCGGCAAACAAGGAGGATGGCTCCGTCTCCATTTTAGCGGATGACCATGGAAGTACCATCTTGAGCACATCGACCCAACACCGCGACGCTCACGTGGTCGGAATTCTATGGCATCCCTCAAAAAGACTTTTGGCCGTTGGATGGTCTTCTGGTGAGATTTGAGAACGATGCGCGACGGCGTGTTGAAGTGTTGCTGCTGGCAGGAACGGTTGGAGTTTGGTCCGACACGGAAGAGGTCCTCCGAGAAGGAGCTTCGCATGGCTGTACAATCACTTGTCTCGAATGGAATACAACTGGAACGCGACTCATCAGCTGCGATGTGGAGGGGGAAGTGATTGTGTGGAAAGTAGATTTGCGGGGCAAAATCAGCTCCATCTGCCAGTACAGACTTAAAGCGGCCGTGTCACGCTGTCTTTTTAGACGACCGTCAGCACCACGTTCAGAGAACAAGTTGAGCTTAAAATTTTGGTCAGAAGCGCCTGTATTGATGATACTGTCCATGAATAGGCACCTTCCCGAATGTTCCTCCTTTTTTTTGACTTGTCCGTCTTTGGGTAAAGTTTTCTACGCGGATGATATGGGTCGATGTTCGGAATCTGGAACCACCAAGGCAAAGATTCTGTCCATCAAGTTGCTCGATGCAAAAGATGAAATAGCAATTATTTCTGAAGACCTCGTGTATTCGCAATATACAATCTTGCAAGATGGAAAAATGAATTTGGAAAACGAGGTGTGTAATATGAAATCCTGTAATTCAGAGTAGTTATTTAACTTCGGTAAAGATAAAAATCAGTACAGCTGGATTCAACAGCGCGAAAGATATGAAAATCAGTTGGGTGGATGATGGAGGTATTGTAGCAATTGTGTCTGGAACCTCCAAAATTCGCGTCTTGGATGTCATGAACGAAGAAAGCGCTATGCTCTCGTGCGGTACGCCACCCACTGATAAGGACAATACAACTCAATAAATTTCTTTCTAGGAGCGGACGACATTTCCATCAATTCCATAACCTACTGCCCTACCAAGAATATGTTTGCAGGTGAAGGCGTCGAGTTTATGAAGTCCGTCACTTGATGGTAACTTCTGAAATAGTTGGCTCGACGTCGGGATCTGTTATCCTATGGAAATACTTACCACCTCCGGCAACTTTGAAGATGAAAGGGAAAACTGAGCATGACACCTTGGCTCAGCGTTGGCAAGTTAGTTGAGTCACTCATATATTGCATAAGCTGACTGCGTGACCGCAGATGCTTGCAAATCTGACCATAACGGACGTTCCAGACACTATTATTTGGGGTACTTATGAGCTCATTCTTTTGACCAATGATTCTAATACCTGGTTGAAGGCGGATCAGGAACATCGCTCATTGTACAAACCAAAAATTCGCTCAAAATCTTTGAGGAAGAGAAAGTGTGCTGCGCGACACATCAAGGATATTCGATTCTCCAGCTGGCCACATCCGTTGTTCGCATTTTCAAAGGAGATGTGAGAAAATATCAACAGCGATTGAGATGCAGACATTCACCTCCCCCTTAGGCCATTCTCGAAATTGACGTCCAAGAAAAAATACGTCGTGTGGCAATTTCAAACAGCATCTTTGTCGTATCCACTGGGACTAGTTTACAAATCTTTGATTTCCCGGAAGGCAAGAACTTCCAGGATGTATGATGATAACAAGAAAATTTACCACGTATTCCAGACTTGAGCTCAGCAAGACTACAAAGCTCCATTAATTCGGATTCGAGCCTAATGTGTATTGACGGGCAATTAGTACTTGCGGCCTACGCTCAGAAAGTAGATGTGTACAGTATGACGGGAGCGCTCAAAAGTACCCTCACTGTTGGTAATCGAGACGGGGCCATTCGCTTCATGGCAGCCTCAAACAACACGTTGGCAATTGTAAGCCTCGAGGACGGAGTCGTTGATATTCTGTCTTATGAATTATTGAAATGCAGGTGACTGCAAAAGACATTCTGAAAGTGTATGACCTCACTCGTCGTGAGCCACGTTTTATTACATCCAAGTCAACTCAGTAAGTTCTTATTTCTTTGATGGGGTCTATTCACGGAGTGACTTCGACCGGGCTTGGCTTCTTGGTTTTAACACTCTAAGTGAAAGTATTCCTGGTTTAAGGGTTATCCAGTCTTTGGCCATCAACAAAGCCGGCACGCTGGTTGCTTACACTGGAATTGCCGAAGATGAAGGTGACTCATCAAAACACGAAATTATTGTTCTGACTCCAAATATTCAAGACCTTTGCAACTATATTCTCGTTTACAGCATTGAAAAAGACTCCTTCTTTTCATATGATATGCGGCCTTTCGGCGCAAACGTAAGTGCTATGATTCGGTTCGGAATACCGCTAAACGGTTGAACTCACAGCCTCTGAACATAACTTGGGGATGCATGGATCAGCGAATACTTGTTTGTGAAACAAGCACTCAGGAGGTTCGACAGGATATATCCTGTTTATACACTTCTTAATCACTGTTTCTCAGATTTTCACATTTTTTGTATCGTTCGAACATGGAATCTTACTCCACAATCGGTACAACAAAAACCAAGAAGTAAACGGAAAGCCATCAGACCTCGGCTTTCTAATTGGTGTCTCAATGCCCTTCCACTTCTTCCTTTCGGTTCGTTGTGAGAGTCATATTGATTCAGAACATTACGTAACTGTCACTTTGATAGGGCCCTACGGCAGCAACGGCGTCCATCATCGCCAAGCCTGCACCTGACTTTGTTGGTCTGGAAACTGCCGAATCAAACGTTATCTCCGCCATCATCGAATTCTGTTATCAAGTAGATATCGACAATGTCGACGAAGCATTTAAGGTGTGTTTGATGTATCAAAAGGGGTCCAAACTGATCTCGATTTTTTAAGGCCTTGAACAAGGTAGAAAATGATCGCGTCTGGAGAAACCTGGCCAAGATTTGTGTAAAGAAACGCAGAGTAGAAGTTGCGACTGTATGCCTGTGCAATATCAAGCACGCAAAAGCCGTGCATGCTTTGCGTCGAGTTGGAATCGAAGGGTCGGCTGAACTTAAAGCTGCAATTCTGGCCATCTTCCTAGGTTGTTGTTCTAGACATTACAATTCTCAAAAACTAATATTGCTTGACGTAGATATGAATGAAGAAGTTGAAGAAATCTACGAGAAGACAAAACGATATGACCTACTCAACGTCTTCTATCAGGTTGGATTCTAAAAAAATTATTTAAATGCTGAAACGTTTCCATTCTTTCATAGGAATCAGGTCAGTGGGACAAAGCGTTGGATGTGGCCACAACAAGTGACAGAATCAATTTGCGGACGACATACGTAAAGTTTGGTCGCTATCTAATGGATACAGGCGACAAAAGCGGTGCGATCGCTGCTTTTGAGAAGGGGCAAGCGCTTTGGTAATCCAATTCATTAGGCACACCGAAGGAAAACGAAATTCTCATTTCGCCTTGACAGCTCTCAAAATCCTCAAACGGTTTTTGGTTCTGAAACTGAGATGAAATCATACGCGATCGACTCACGGGATAAGGCGGGTATTTTCTGGGGATGTTTTGTGCACTCAACCCTCCATCCAGAACCTCAAAAAATGGTGGGCACAATACGAGGAGACTCGAGGCAACGTGGCGGACGCCATGAAATTCTATGATGAAGCTGGGGACCATTTATCTATCGTTCGATTGCATTGCTCAAGTGGACGGATCGGGAAGGTAAGACTGAACAGTACCCTCCCTCCGAGAAATAAATCCCGACCAGGCAATCGAAATGGCGAATCGGTCCGGAAATCCTGCAGCTGCATACCACATTGCGCGCTATTATGAACGAGAGAATAAAATCTCGGACGCCATAGAGTTTTATGGTAGTCCTTGTCTGCTCATCCTAGTCTAAAACACAGACAAAAACAGGTCAAGCCAAGTGCTTCACCCAAGCCATCCGACTCGCAAAAGAGCACAACTTGATTAATCAGCTCATCAATCTTGCACTGCAAGGAAACAATGACTCTATGATGGATGTGGCAAAGTATGTGCATCATTATGTTCTCCGAATTTGCTGAAAATTCGTCATTGCCAGTTACTTGGAGCAATCCGGAGCAAACGTGGATAAAGCTATCACACTCTACAATCGGGCAGGTCAAACTGCCAAAGCCATTGAATTGTGCTTTCAAGCGCGCGAGTTCCACGTTTTGGATGAGCTGGGTAACTACACCCATAGAGCCAGTGGCGAACACTAATTCTGTTCTTAAGCGCAAACTTTGGGTCCGGACACAGACTCAGAACTCCTCCACAAATGTGCTCGGTTTTACATGGAAAATGACCAGTTCGAAAAAGCGGTTGGCTTGCTTACGACCGCAAAGCAGTATAGAGATGTATAGCTTGCTTGTCGTTATGATATTTCTCTCACTAATGGCCCTCCTGTCGTCAACAGGGCCTGTCACTCTGCATTGCGAAAAATATTATTATGACAGAGGAGCTCGTGGACAAGCTGGGTGGATCCGGGGAGGACAGCGACTGTGACGCTGAATTCTTGACACGAGTTGCCGAGCTCTGTATGCAACAGAAGTCATACCATCTTGCTTGCAAGAAGTTTTCTCAGGTTATTGAGCGCTTTTGCTCACCTTTGGGGGGTTTTCATTAATATGAGGGGTCCGAGCAGGCAGGAGACAAAGTCAAGGCCATGAAGTGCCTTCTCAAGTCCGGAGACACTGACAGAATCATTTTCTTTGCAAGTTGAGTGCTACTACGGAATGATAACTTTCATCGACTCATTCTCATTGGCGCAGATGTGTCTGGCCCAAAACAGAAGGAAATTTACGTTATTGCTGCAAACTATCTTCAAACACTAGACTGGAGAAACAATGCCAACGTCATGAAAGCTATCATCACTTTCTACACAAAGGTCTCACTCCGACGCAATAACCCTGCCTTTTCAATCAAGCACTGATCCAAAATTCGTAGGCTCGCGCCCAGGAATCCCTCGCATCCTTTTACGACTCGTGCTCCCAAGTCGAAATAGACGAGTACCAAAACTACGAAAAGGCCCTTGGCGCCCTTAAAGAGAGCGCAAAATGTCTTAGTAAGGTCAAGGACAGCATGGCCATGGAGGAGAAGCTCAAAAGCCTCATGACGCGAGTGGCTTACATTGAAACATTCGTAGCGGCACGTGCGAGCAGTAATCCGGGAGAGATGGTTGGCATTTGCGATCAGCTGTTACGCGAGCCAGAGATTGATGTTTGTACCATATCGGTTATCGCGAAGAGACGGTTTTCGCTAAGCAACCTGGGACTGCCCTTTTCAGAAAGCAGTCCGAGCCGGCGATATATATGCCCTCATGATTGAAACTCACTTTTCTCATGGAGATTTGGCCAAGGCGAGGGAACTGCTGGGGGAAATGCAGGCACGGACCGCCTCAATGAATTTAGACTATTATCTGGTATGCCACACGGAAATCCATTGGTTCTAATTAATAATGTTGCATGCGAAAACAGGATGCTAATATTCTGCGGGCATTGAGAAACTCGGATCCATCCTTCAGATCGTCGCAGCGCGATGAGGACGAAATTGAAGAAGACTATTGATTGCTCTATTTCATGTTTTTCCATTTATTTCTTCTCAATATGGCATTGCGATGAAAGACGGGTTGACAATTCTTTCACGGCTTCGAAGGAGTGTTGACTGCCTGAGCGTTCTTGAGCAAAAACATTCCTAGATACTCTGTCGGATTCTGCGGTCTAAAGACAGTCACATATTTTACGTCTATGCAACAGGGGTTCCTCGATATCCCCATACCTTTCCTTTACGACGCTTTTGAGCCCTTCAATAAGGACCGGGATCACCGTTTGGTCCAAATAAGTGCGAGGCGGTAGCGCCTGTACCTGAGGCTTACTATTCAGCAAGTCTTTTTCACTTTGAATCAAATCGGTGAGGGTCTTCGTGAGGCCTGCAGATTCAGGAGTTTTCATCTTGCCCGATTGAAGGAAGAATTGTCAGGTGATCCCACACTCATCAGGAGTTGCAAATTATTAGTCACATACTATATATAACACGTTATGTGTTATTCTAAAATATCTCGCGCAAAATCAAATTTTTCACTGGCTTCGATCAGCAAGGGCAACGCGGGTATGTGACCGTCGTGCGAAGTAATTGTAGTTTGAGCAGCTGCATGACAAGTTCATATTACCTAACTTCATCATCGTAAGTTTCACTTCTCAGGAAATACGTGTAGTATAAATTTGTATCAAAACAGTATGACTGTGTTTTTGTGTCGCCAATCATGTCCGAGCTAAATGAGTAGTCTCTTTAGTAGTTCGTTAATCTCGACGTTTTCTTTTTCAAATAAGCTCAAAGTGGAAGAAGAGTGATCCGGATCCAGATCCGGATCCCGGAAGCCGGAACAAGTCCAACGACCCGGAAACAAGCCAGAAACGCCACTCGTTCACCTTGACCAATGCTGAAGACGACCGGTACCTCGATCAAGACTGCTTCCACTGACATAGAAGGAGTGGCAATGAAAGAGACCTCCTCGTCCGTCCCAAGCCTCAATGCGGTCGATGTCAACCAGCCACTTCAAACAACAAATAAGGATCAAGTTCCTACGATCAAGAAAGATGGCGTAAGTTCCCAGAGACTCGAAATATCAAAAGGAAGTGGGGATCCTGCTGATAAACGGCGATCTGTCTGTGAGACTCAGAATGAACCCCACAAAACAGTTCCTCAGGAGCATCGAAAAATACGCGAGTCGCCGCAGCAACGTGTACACGACCGGCGGAATGGTGGCATCTAGGTGAGTACCTTGCCCCGCTCCAATGCACTCGGAAGATTGAACTCATCACGGTAGTCAACCGCTCGCGGCGAACATTGGCCGTGCGATCCTCGAAAAGGGTGGAAACGCTGCCGACGCCGCCGTGGCTGTTGCCGCGGCGCTCGCCGTGACGGAGCCGTGCTCGACGGGGATCGGCGGCGACGCCTTCTGCCTCTTTTACGAGGCAAAGACGCGGCAAGTGAAGGCCCTTAACGCGTCCGGACGCTGTGTGCAGAACCTTACAATGGACAAGCTGAGGCGCGAGCTAGGCGACGTGCTGCCGGTGAACCTTCCAAGCACGTCCGTTCACAGTGTGACAGTCCCAGGTGCGGCGGCAGGATGGGCAGATACTGTCGAGCTCTTTGGATCAGGCCAGTTGCCTTTGAAAGAGATTCTGGAGCCTGCTGCCAAGCTTGCAGATGAAGGGTATGGAACCTGCGGTCTTTAATGCATTGCTAATCCACTCTGAATTCTGCAGCTTTCCTGTATCTGAATTCACCTCCCACTTTGTGAGCATCCAGATCTTGCGTGACACTTCCTACACACCTCACTAACCTTACCCGATTCTAGTGGAAGCGAAGCGAAGGCAAGATCAAGGCGGCATCGCCCAACTCCCACGAACTCCTCACTCCACGTGGCACAGGGCCCGATGCAGGAGAACTTATGAAGCTTCCCAATTACGCACGCACGATCCGTCTCCTCGGAGAAAACGGAAAACGCGGTTTTTACGAAGGACCCGTCGCTGAATCGATTGTCGAGACCCTGCGTGACCTGGGCAGCTACATTTCCTTGGAGGATCTCAAGGTACACACGTCAACTCCTGTGGAGCCTATCTCCGTTCAGTATGATGGCGTCAAGGTTTATGAGTGTCCGCCGAATGGGCAAGGAATCACGGCCTTGATTGCCCTCGGCATCCTGGATGCGCTGGAAAAAGAGGGCAAGCACCAATTCATGGAGGCGGGACACAACTCGGTTGCGTACCTCCATACGCTCATCGAAACCATGCGCCTGGCCTTCGCGGATTCTATGTACTACGTCACTGACCCGGAGAAAGTGCACGTCCCCGTCGCAGAGCTTCTTTCCAAGAAATACCACAGTCAACGTGCGCGTCTCGTGCATGCCGACCGCGCGAGCGCAGATGTGGCCCATGGCGGCGCGCCCGTGAACAGTAGCGACACAGTCTACCTCAGCGTCGTGGACGCGCAGGGAAACGCGTGCAGCTTCATTAACAGCAACTACGAAGGTTTCGGCAGCGCGATCGTTCCCCGCGGATGCGGATTTCCCCTTCAGAACCGGGGCAGTAACTTCGTCTTGGACGAGGTACACCCGAACTGTCTTGCGCCGGGGAAGCGCACCTATCACACGATTATACCCGCCATGGTCACGCGGGCGGAGGATGACGCGCTTATAGCATGTTATGGGGTTATGGGAGGATTCATGCAGCCGCAAGGGCATGTACAGGTCTTGATGAATTTGAAACGATGGGGAATGGGTCCGCAGGAGGCATTGGACGCGCCGCGTTTCTGCATCATGCCTGAATTCGAAGGGCGCAGCGTGGTCAAGATTGAGGAAGGGATTTCGGAGGTGGTGGTGGAAGGGTTACGAACTTTAGGGCATGAGGTGGAGGTAGTGAGTGGGGTTGGAAGGGCTTTGTTTGGACGTGGACAGGTGATTTTGAGACGTGAGGAGGCTGGGAGTGCAAATGGGCACGTTTTGACAGGTGGGAGTGACCCAAGGGCCGATGGGTTGGTTTGCACCACGTTCTGAAAGGCTTGATGGGTTGATATTTTACTTTTTACGATTTTTGTGTAAACCAAAGCAAGAATTGTCAAATGGTAAGGTTGTCTAACTCTTGTAGCATCTGGGATATCAAAGTATGCTACAATGCAAAATGTAAGAGAAGGCATGAGGACATGACAATCGAACAGTGGGGCAGTGCTCACCGATTCTTCCTTGTTGACTTGCCGGTATTCGTTGAGAACATAAAACAGTCGCGTCCGATCCTCGTGCATGACGCACAAGTCTTGCAATTGCTTCACCTTTTTGGTCAGGTCTATGAATTCTTCAGAAGAAATGGAAGATAGATTCGAACAGCTGAGGACCAGTTCATCAATAAGCTCCCCACTCGATGAAAGCGATGGAATGCTCTTGAGTGTCTGAATAACCTGCTTCGAGCTTTGATTCAGACTCGACATGCTCCCCTTCTTGAGCAGCCGCAATTGCACCGTGTCAGGAACCGTGGTGAGAATCAGACTAATGTGATCAAAGTGCGCACGGTTCAGGTCCGAGAAAGCCAGAAAGACCTCCAAGGCCTGATTCCGATCCTGCACTGTTTTGCATGCATCCAGCACACTGTGCCAGGCCGCAATCATGCGCATCCAGTGCCGCTTCAGTTTGTTGCGGTCCGCCGTTTTGGTCTCTGCTGCCATGTGCGAAAACATAGCGTCCACAAGTTTGCCCTCGTGAACCAACGAGGGGATAGATTTGAGGCAGTATCGCGCGACTTGGTCGCGGATGGGGCCGTAAAGGTCGGTGGCGGAAAATGTGCAAGCGTTTTGGGGGTGAAACGATGAGGAAAAGTCGAGGCTCATTGCTACCGTATCAAAGTCGACCCAGTCGTCTACGGCGTTTGGCGTGGTGGACAGGGAGGTCGAGACTGCCGATGGGGCGGCCTGGGGACTGTTCTCGAATGACGAAAAATCCGCTCCAACTGGTAACATGGGTTGTACCTGGTTCTGAAACTGTTGATGTTGTGCATGTAAAGGATTGATGGGTGCCAGGGCGAGTGTTGGTGCTGGCACTGGCTGCGAAAATGTGAAGTCAAACTTGTGTGAGTTCACAGAGGAAGGTGCCACAATACTTGCGGAAAGACTGGACCCGATCAAATCCTTGTAGCTGTTGACCTCCGTTTGCAAGGCCATGATCTTGAGTTGAAGGGCGGAGAGCTGAGCCTGGAAGAACGCGGCCTTTCCACGTTCGAGCTGACAGCTTGCGCACGTCTCGCCGAAGCCGGCCACACCGGCACCCGAGATAGACCCAGATCCAGAAGACGAGCCAGAAGCCAGACTCGCGAGCGCCAGCTGCGCTTTCAGGTTGTCGTTCTCTTTCGCGAGAGAGGCTGAGCCCGCTCGGAGCGCGGCCGTCTCCGTGTTCTTTGCGCTTAACAAGTCGCGGAACTCGACAACTTGCTTCTGCAGCTGCTGCACGTTCGCCTTCTGTCGCTCGCGCCATGCCCGCTGCGCGTCCCGCGACAGCTGCTGCTTCCGCGACTCCGGTATCGTCTCATCCCGCCGACGACCCCGCCCTTTCGAGGCAGGAACGGCTGCTATTACATCTGCGTCTTGCGAGGATGGTGTAGGAGAGGTGGAAGAGGCTGGCAGGCTGAAATCCATACCCGGAAGATTTATCAGCAGGACTTGAACGGGTCAAAACGATTGGTGAAAGGGTTCACACATTTAATAGTTGGGGAGAAAATAGATAATGCTCTACTTTCCGAAGGGGAGAGGGTTGTATCAGTTTGCCAAGCGGTGAGTGTTCTTAATAGGTGTTCGGGCTCCATCCAATGAGGGGAGACGTACTTCACGTTTTGCAGCTTGCCGCCAACCTTACTCCATTCCTACCGCTCATGCCGATACATAAATTCCAAAGTGAGCATCTCCCAGTCGATCGCTCCATTTCTGTTGCACGCGAAAGCTGCCTTCATCAATGGCACAAAGGGGAAAACTTGCCGTGGCTTTTGACGGCAACCTATCCCTTTGTCGGGCCTTTGCCGCAAAATCATGGCACTTCCTTCATCGCGTATCAGCTTTGCAATCATGGGCACACTTCTCTCAACTTCAGAATCCGCATACTCCTTTGCAAGTCTTTGTCTTTGTCATGCGGATTACGGCATTAACCTTGTCTCCCCCAGTCTGTTGATTCGACAAGTCCTTATTCCGCCTCCATTCGTTACCGTTCGTATGGCATGTGCCGAATGTTGTGCAGGCACATGATTTCCGCAAGTGATTGCGCAAAGGGGCGGTGCCGGGGTTTGACGCGTCATGGTCTCAACGCTTTCAGCTGCGTAAAGCGAGCATTCTCCACACGCGTGAACACCGGCGCGGGTGACATGACAAGGACATTCGCCGTCGGCTGCGACAGCAAGAGCTTCAAGGCGTCAACCACTTCGGCGTTCTTGGACGCTACCATCAAGTCTGAGTCGGATATATACTTCCAGTTGGAACTGCTCGAGGTTGCTTGCCGCTGTCCAAATTCCCCCCAGACCACCGGATGTGCTTTTGACTTGTACCGCTCGGTTGCGCTTTGTCGAGATGGGGGCTCTTCTTACGTTGGCATGCGATCCCTTCTTCTGGTCGGTGAAGGTTACTTCGTCTGCATTTATCACAAAAGTGACAACATTGTTTGTTGGGTAAAAGATTTCTACAAGTAAGTGAAAGCTTCATCGCCTTCATTCTTCCTCTTCCTCCTCCTCCACCGTCAAACCCGACAACTCTCCTACTAGCCGCTGCAACCCGCTCAACCCTTCCTCCGACCCGGCGAGACCATAATAGAAAGGCACCCCCGGTGGCGGCGCCTCAGGCACATCCGGAACGACGCCAGGCACCTCGATGGCGTCCCCCGTGACGGCGAGTAACGCCGTTTTCACCTCGAGGTCCGTGAGCTGCAGGATGAGCGCGGCCGTCTCCTGCGTGCCGATGCCGCGGTCGAGGAGCATACGCAGCGCGTCACTCCACTCAGCCAGCTCCACGCGACTGCGGCAGACAAAATCCGCCATGCTCTCGGCCGCGGCCGTGGACGCACCCCCGCCGCGCGAGGAGGGAGAAGAGCTCGAAGAGGTACTCGCCAGAGAGAAGCAGAGGTGTGCGGGCAGCCCTGCGTTGCGCTTCCCCTTAAAAATGGGCGAGGCGTGGCCTGCCAGAACGTCCGTCGCATGTCCTAGGTCGATTTTGTGAGGCAGGGCGGCGAGGTCGACCGGCGCCATGACGGGCTTCGGGAAGCCTTCGCTGCGATATTCACCATAGTGAAGGACTTTGCGATGTGGGCTGAGGCGGTAGAAGCGATAAAGGTTCTTCACGGGACCCTTTTCCTTGACGACGGGGAACCAGGCGCCGCGCAGGAGACTCGCGATGCGCTGCTCTTTGATGAATTCGTAGTTTTGCTTGTAGAGTTTTTCTCGGAGATCTCTGCAACGCACCGCTCAGCCCCGAATCGCATGAGTGGGAAGGGGGGTTTCAATGGAGGAAAACTTACCGTACTGGCTGGCGCGACATGAGCTCGTCCTCGTTGCTCAGCTCCTTCAATTGCCGGTCGCGGATGGTGTTGTACGGGGTGGATAACATCTCGCGTTCAAACTCCATTAACTGGTCAAAGCTGTTGACGCGACTGCAGGAGGTCATGCAGAGCTTGAAATGGAAGCGGGTGGTGGCTGCAACCCGGCCAATGTCGTCGCTAGCGTTGGAGGTTTGCGCCTCCATATCCACCCAGAGGCGAAAGAAGAGTACCAAGGTGGTGCTAAAAATGGCTTCAAATTCAAGGAGCAAGGGTTGAAGTGAGGTTGTGGTCGTGTCTGAAAAATAATGATCAGGAAACGCGGAAACATTGAACCGGGCAAAAAAACTTACAACCGGAAGTGATTTCAAAGTAATCAGCCAAAATATCAATCACTTCAACGCAGGCGCGAGAGAAGGGGCAGCGCTTTTCGGCTGGTTTCACAGATTGATCGTGCAAGAATCTCAAAAAAGTCTCCTTCTGCTGCTCAACAAACACGGTCATCATGTCCAATCCAAACTGCCCCACTCTTGAGACTTCCTTGTGTGGTCTTTCGGTCTGATGAGAGGAAGGGAAAGCTATATGAAATACGACTGCAAAAAAGCATGGAAGACACACACCTCAAACCCAATTTGCCTCCATTTGAAGCTTGAAGAAACTTCTCCCACCGCTCCATCTAATTGACTCATGCAAGCCGTCCACAATTCCACCAGTTGCGGTGAGTCTGGTAACACGGGCAGCCGTTTCAATTTGCTCCACTCCTTGACCACGAGCCGTTGAAATTCGAGGAGGAGCCGCTTGAGCTCCTCCGAGGCGGGATCGTTCATGAATGGCTGGTGCTGAATCACAGCGACGAGCACGGGTCGAAACAGTTTGCTCCAAAACTGTGCCGACGACGAAGAGGAATGAGGTGGGCCCGGTTTGGGGGAGGATTGAATGGACCGGTGCAGAAACGCGTTGACGAGACTGAGCGTGGTGACTTGCAGAGTACAGTCGCGCGTCTGCTGCAGTCGTTTCACGAGGACGTTTGAGAAGGAGGGACTGGACGTGCGCATGAACGCGAGGGCATGGTCGAACGCGTTGCAGTCAGAGAGGGTGTCCAGTTCGGAGGAGGCGAGGAGCTTGCTGAGGACGGCGGATGCGGCGGAGACGGGTTGGGATTCAATGATGCGCATAAGGGTGTGGATGAACGTTTCAGGGTTGTCGAATTTGCGGCAGTGGGTGGAGTCGTGGAAGTCGAGGAGGGTCTGGAGGGCATGGAGAGAGTATGCCAGGAGCTGGGAGGCTGGAGGAGCTGTCTGGATTAAATGTTGCAATGTGGAGAGGCCGGGACGGGCGACGACGAAGGCTTCGAAGAATTCCGGGTCTTTTATGAGGACGTGGAGGGCAAAGACTGCTGCGACGCGGTCGCTGTCTGGGACAGAGTTGCGGGATTGTAGCTGTAGCTGCTCCTGGGAAAGTGACTCTGATTGGAGACAGACGAGCATCTCGACTGCGAGCAGAACAGGACTTTCGCAGAAGGAGACGACCGTGGGATGCTCCTCGTCGGGACACTCACCCCCGTGATTCGTAATACTGGTGCTGTGGTTGTTGTAGGTACTATTATTGAGAGCGAGCCGCAGCGCAGTCCTGAGTGCGCTCTGGTCGCGCAGAGTGACGCCCTCGCTGCGCAGAACGAAGCGGGGAGCGTCCTCCTTCGCGACGCCAAAGAGACGGGCCACGTTCTCCGCGGCTTGAAGAAGCGGGACCGACTCGTGCGCGTAGAGCCACCGCCGCTCGCCCGTCGCTTCGTTCTCGACCGCAACGCGCGGCATCTTTCCTTTTTTCCGCGCACGCTCGCATATGTTGTTCAGGGCTGGCAGCATCCTCCGCGCCAAGGGCCAGTGGTCGGAGACGCTGAGGGCGGAGCGGCGCGCGCGGATGGAGACCGGGATGCGCGACGCGGTGCTGGCCAGTCTCGCGCGCGAGAGGCTCTTCCCGCACCACGCGTCCGCAGCCTCGTCCCTCCTACGACACTCGGCACACGCTTTCCTGCTGCACGATCACACCTCCGCCGACCGCTTCGTCAGCACCGTCATCAACGAGATCGAAGCCTCTTCTCGTCTCGATGCCGTCGGTCTCGACGTCGAGGCCTCCCTGCCTGGAAAACCTGACATCCTCCAGATTGCATTCACTCCAGACATTGTCGCAGTCTTCCAGGTCTCTTCATTCATTCTCTTCTATGGAATGGATTCTCATACCCGAAGGTGTATAGCTCCACGAAGTCTGCGGACGCATCCCAACGGGTCGGTCGCCAAACGAAACTACACCGCCATCTTGTCCCCCCGCTCTCGCATCATTCCTCCAATCTCCAGATGTGCGCAAAGTGGGCGTCGGTATTCACAGGGACTGTAAAAGCCTCGAACGATACTTCAACCTCAAGGTACACCCACGGACAAACCATCCAATTCACACACGTCATCATCGCTTTTGAAGATACCTAATCTAATAGATTGCGCGGACATGGCTATCGACAAGGGCATCTTTGCCCGAAGCCTCAACGCCCTATACCACGTGTGAGCTTTCCTGCCCCAACGTGAATCATCTCCACTCAAAGGCGCAAATACAACCTGACATAGATGCGTGGACGACACAACCTACTTCAAATCCCTCCAAACATCACGCGATGGTACCGGATTCCGGTGGGCGCAGCCGGGGGACCCACCTTCAAGTGCCGTCGAATACGCTGCTAACGACGCGATCGCATCCCTGCTTGTTTACCGCGCCTTACAGGACCCTTCCGTGGAGGATGTCGAGGAGGCACAGCGGAGGTGGTGGAAGTTCAAGGCAGTCAAAGATCGCGTGGACAAGAAAAATGTGCCACCTCGGCCACTTGTCGTCATGAGAGACGCGACGGATTCGGAATATGACGATGGGCTGAATGGAGCCTCGAATCGATGGAATTCAATTTTTCAGTCCCAAGATTCCGCTTTGGATGCGCGCGACACGTCTGTGTCAGAACCAGTCCGCACTTTCAAACTCCCTTCTTCCCCCGCAAGGCCATCCACTCTCCCTTCCACCACCGAGCTTAGAAAAACCAGCCCTCCCAAGGCAGCATCTAACTCATCCCTCCGCTCTCAATTGATCCAGAAATGGACCGAAGCGCACCCCGACATGCCAGTACAATCCTTCAGCCCCATTCCCATCTCTCCTACGCTCGCTGACACCGTCTTGGCCTGTACAATGCCCCTGGGCCTCATACTCGTCTCTGCACAGGGGCGCATGAACCTATTCGAGTTCGTGCGTGCCGTGCGCCACAACTGGCGCGCCAACTCGTTCCGCATGTGCGAAGAGGACGCACGCTTGTGGCAGCCCTTGAGTTTGCCGAGAGACCGCATCGCAGTGGCCCTGGACGTGCTCGTGTCCCTGGTCCAGCGCGGGCGCATCGTGGATCTGGATTTTGAGGGGGCAGGTGTCGTGATGGGGAGGTTGGTGGAGCCGGATAACGCCTCAAGAACCGGCGCGCCCGTTTCTCCGTCCGCGTCGCAATTGCGGATTCAGAGGGGCGCAAAGGCGCTGGACGGGAGTGTGCTCCGCGAGCGGCTGCGAGAGCTTTGGAATCGAGAGGTTCCCGGATCGGACCTGCCGCGATGGAGGTTTTCGAACGTGAGCGTGTCGGCCGCGGACACCTGTCTTGCCGCGCTCCTGAGGTCGGGCCACTTTCGTGTGGATGCGGGAGGCAGGTTGAACCTGGTACAGTTTGTGGACACGGTGTGCAGGAGGTGGGGGTTCATTGGGTACCATCTCCCTCGAGATGATGCGGAGGCGTGGCGGGTGATGCGGTATCACAGCGCGACTGCGATAGACATTCTCGTGTGTTTGGCGGAACGGGGATGCATCGTGGACCTTGCTTTTGAAGGTACAGGAACTGCACGGCTCGCGTCCTCACTCCTTCCCGCAAGTGTAGACACCGCCTCCACTCCTACCCACGGTTTCATCCTCCCCTCCTTTCCGCCAGGGTCGCCCACGAGACCCACCCACACACTTCGCGAACGCCTCGTGCGCCTTTGGAGCGAGGCCTATCCGCACAGCCCCATGCTCGAAGCGAGCTCCTTTCCGGTCAGCATCTCTCTCGCGGACGCGTGTCTGGCAGCCGCGCTTGCGAGCGGTGCCAACGTTCACTTTTTGCGTGCGGGGGGGCGCGTGAACCTACTGGACCTCGTGCACATGATCACGATAGCGTGGCATGACGTACCGCGATTCACGGATGTGACGAAGCGCTGGATGGGGATGCGCGATGTAAGGTTGAAGCGGCGGGTGGCCTTGGATGTTGTCGGGGTCTTGGTAACGCAGAGGAGGATTATGGATGTCGATTTGTTTGGGAGCGAGGGTCCGGTCGGGGTTTTGGTTTTGAAATCGAAATGAAGTACTTGCCATCGCGTTGTCCCTGAGCACCAGCCTTACGCCACGTACTGATTGTAAAAGATGGAGAAAGGGCCTTCTTCTTTAAGGATTAAGTTCAGGTCACAATGCGGGACCTGGTGACCATGCGAAGACTATGGTCTGCGTAGGCACTAGGTGGTGCGCTGTTGGAGCGGTAACGGCATGAGCCGCTTGAGTCGCGTTCTAAGCCCGGAGCAGCTTGCCACACTCATGAATGGCGTATGCGGCTGCCTCGATGCACATGAAGAAGAGTGTGTCGATGCGGGGGTGTACCACGTGCAGATACCGGAAAGGGAGGTGTGTGGGATTGGCCTCTTTTTCGAATGTGGGGTATCTTTCGAAGGCTTTTCAATCTCCTCGCAAACAAGACATGGGCTTCATGTTTGGACGCGTAGAGTATTTGGAGTCCACCAGTGCGCATGGTGTCATCCACTCACATTATCGCAACTTTGTTCGAAACACCAAAAATCTGAGTAAAGATCTACCAGCCCGCTGGGTTTCCAAAAGCGGGCGAAAGCCCGAGCCTGGAGAAAAAAGAGATGGAGCCGAAATGAGATTAAGAACCAACGTCGTCAAATTTGATTCTTGCATGGAATCACCATAGCTTCGCATAATGTCTTTGTTTTTCAAAATCTTTATTCAGTTCAATAGTCACATTGTTCTTGTATTCTGATCGAACAATCTTGCCATTGTTGGTTCTGGTTTTGTAAACCACATGCCCCATTTCAGTAAAATGAACAACAAGTTCAGTCAAGTCCTTCTTTTTTGTGTATACAACATTGACATTCTCTAGTGTGATCAGGTTATCATATGGAGGATCAGTGATTGTTGTCAGAGAGTCATCAAATATTTTCTTGTTGGACATATGTTTGAACGCTATTGTTGTCTCTCCTGAGAAAATATTGATTTACGTAATTCTTCATCAAGTTGCTGATTGGCGCACACATAGACCAAGCTTGGACAATGGTGGTTTCGTGGGAATGTATCGACAAAATACTTGACAACTCAAATCAATAGCATACATACTGATTCCATATTGTTCACAAATCTTTGAATCTGAGTTATTGATACTCCTTCTTGAAGAGAAATATCACCAAGTTCACCTTCACTTTCACTAAAAATTTCCCTCAGTTTTGATTTGAGATGCGTTTTGAATAAGCTTCGAAGAAATGTTCGTTCAATGACTGATTAACATTGAATCGAACAGGATTCTCCGACTTCAAGTGTTTCTCGGGCACGCCAATTGATATAGCCTCCTCTGATTCAAAATATGGAATGCCCACCTTCGATAGCGTAGAATATTTTTTCATCGACTTTATAGATGTGATTATTTCGTGTATCTTTATAGACTGTTCCTATTGAGAGTGATTTGAGGTATTTGGATCTAACGCTTGTGGATGGAACAACACACTTCATTTAGTTTTTAATATTATTAAACAAAAATTATTTTTTTTATAAACGTTGAATTGGATGAAAAGAATGGTTTTGTGATCGTTGTCTTCTTGTCAGAGTGAACAAGCATTCTCGCAAAATCATGAAAGTTGATTATTTTTATTAGTCGCCGCAGTGGAGACGACCACAATTGAAAATCAGTGGTAATTATTCCCGTGAGTGAAGAGTGTGGGGCACGACATCGGGGGTTGTCATTTCATTGAACTAACATCACAGCAAGGATTTTTAAAAAAAATTGGAATCTCGAACACCCCAAAAATACAAGCCCTATACAGCCCACCTCAACTCACTCCCTGTCTCTCACTCTGTGTTGTTTTCTTTGTTTTCCTCTTGATATTATTCTTCTTTCAACATCACACTTTTCGCTTTCTCTTTATCTTCTTCCACTTGCACGCCTCATAATCAAGAACAAGATACAGGGTGTGCACCTGTGTCACGTCCGTACCCGCGTCCGTCACCGTCGACTCGCTCAGCTTGATCTCCTTGTTCCCTGACGTCTTGTCTGTTTTTTACCTACCTGGTAAGTAAGCGTGTCCCACATCTCACCCTACAAACAAAAAGGTAACATGTTAAATTACCATGCTGGCCGGATAAGAACGACTCCACGAACGCGCGATCCTCCGCCGACAGGTTCGCCGCGTCCGCCCCAAGAATCGGCTCCGCCTGCACCGTCGCAGCCGCAGGCGCCGCCGCGAGCTCGGGCACCGGAACGGGCGGAACTGCATCCAGAATGGGAGCCGAGTAAGGCTGCTGCTGCTGCTCATAATACCCTTGCTGCTGTTGTGCTGGGTTCCACGACTGCGTCGCGTCTTGGCACTGCAGGTGTTGTATGCGATCAGGGTGCACCTGCAGCATTTGTGCGGGGTGGTACTGCTGCGGCGGGGAGATGGCCATGTATCTAGCCTGCGGAGATACATGGAACTCTTGTTGCTGCTGCCCATACCCAAGTGGCTCTTGCTCTCCATCCGACGCACCGCCCTTCCCTTCCGACATTCGCCACGCGCTCATTAATAACACATCCAACAAGAGCCCTCGAGCGTAATCAATAGAAGTTGAAAGCTCACCTTCGCGATCGTGCAAATCCTCGTCCTCCCGGAGCACACGCACCTCCTCCCGCCTCTGCCGCTCCACCTCCCTCCGTGCGGCCAGATCGGCCTCACGCCGCTGCTTTTCTTCGAGTGCGCGTTCGCGCTTGAGGCGCTTCTCTTCCGCCTCACGCTCCTTCGCCTCTTTAGCCTGCAGCTTCTTCCCCTCCGCCTCGCGCTTCTTGCGCAGCCTCGCTCGCCGCCTCTGTGCCATCAAAACTGTTCAGCAATGCTTTATCATGAGAGGAACAGCGCTCACCTTCCTCGGCCCGTTTCTTTGCCTCAAAGAGCTCCTTCTCCTGCTTCACAATTACTTCCGCGTCAATCATCTTGAGCGCACTCTTGCGCACCAGACCCGCGGCCAGCGGCTTCTTGCCCAATACGCTGGTGGTAGAGGTGCTCCCGCCCAAGAGGGCGTTCGCGGGTCCGCTACCGGAGAGGCGCTCTATGGAAAACGAAAACGGTTTCAGTATGTGCATATGCGGCGTGTCTATCACAAAACAGCCGCGCTCACTCAGGGGTTGCTTGGGAGGTGGTTTCCGGACGGGGACGGGCGTGGATGTGCTGCCTGTGAATCCCAGGCTTGCAGTCCCCGGTGGGGCCGGGAAGGTTGAGGACACGGGGGTAACTTAACAAATTTGTGCTGGTGAGATTTCAGGTACGAAAGAAAAAGAGTAATAACACCCCAACCTTTCTTGTCTGCATCAAAATCTGCCCAAAACGCGAGACGATCTTGGCGCGCTTTGAGGAGGTCGTCGAGGCCTTCGCCGGTCCAAAAAGGTATTGGTTGGAGAGTTTCATGGATGCCACTGTGCGGGTGGTTGTGTCCTCTTCGGTACCGAACGTATGCAGGAGCCAGGTGTTTTCAACGGCAAAAACAGGTGGGCGAGCAGCAACAGTGGAGAGTGAGTTGGATGTGCGCACGCGATGAGTAATCTGCGGATCGAGGTAGCGGAATATGGTGGGATGAAAGTGGATCCTGTGTGAGGAGACTTTGATTTTTGAGTGTCAACCGAAATACACACGAAGAGATTTGATGCCATTTGTAAAAGCTGGGGTATTGAGAGCAACGAACACGCCTGGATTCAACATTTCGACGAAGGGGCGGACGAGACGCGCGAGAGTAACGACAAGCTTGTCGGGTTCGCTTGCCACAATGGCATCGAGCAGCTGGTTTAGACGGGTGGTTGGAGAACAGACCGACAGAGCTTAGAGAAGAGATTAAGATAGGATGGGATGGAGGGGCGGGCCACCTTCTGAGCCGCCGCCGCGCACGAACGCAGCTTCTTTCTCGGCATGCAGAGGAGCGAGACGACGATACCGCTCTTTGTCCGCCGCATTGCGCTCGCGGCGTCTGGAACACCAGCTGTTGCGGCCATTGTTCCGGGTGGTGCTTCGGGAGGTCTCGGAGCCAGGGAAGTGTGCAGCCCTGGCAGCGACACAAGCTCAAACCACTGCGCGCGCACGAGATCCAGAACGCTCTCCTCGTAGAACACCGCAAGCTGGTCTGCTAGCTGCCATCCAGGCTGTGTGGTCTTCACGAAAAACTGCACAACCACCCCGAGCTGCTCCCCAAGTTGGCTTGCGTCCATCACAGGGTTGTTTTTCAAAATAAAAATATAACTTTCTTACCCAAACCGTGATTATGTTGATTATGTTCTTGCAAGGCAACTTCACCCAATGTGTAGACATTCAACAGAAATGGCGCGCCATCCCACATGCAGAGGATGAAACAGGGTGCTTATTTGGTGGATAAATCCACGACCTGGAGTTTTTTAAAATGGAAGCAGGATGCTCGCAGAGGGTTATTTTGTCACTATAAAACTAATCATATAGTCTATCATAATACTTTTTTACTTTTTAAATATTGTTGATCTGCATATTTGAATTAACAACTCTTCATGTTGACGAGCTCGCCGTGGCTCATCAACAATTGGCGCATGTCTGGGACTATAAGGACATGTTTCTGTTCGAGTTGGAGGAGGAACGTTTAGTCTCCATCATTGCTCGGATGTGCCAGGCTCTCCAAAACATTTCAACTTGCCAACATTTTGCTTGTGCTAAGAACCTTCTTGACTGCATGGGTATGGCTATTTGAAGTCATGGTAAGCTATGCCAGATAACATACTACCTGTTTCTTGTAATAAATTCAAGTCAAGCAATACGCAGTTGAGGCTCAGTGAAAAAACCGTGGGTTCCTTCTACCGTGGCAGGACAAAAAACCGATGCAACGTCAGGATCCTCAGAAATGCTTCCTACGACAAATGTATGAACTTCAGCAAAAGCCAAGAATGGGTGATGGCATTATCTCAAAAGTACACTCTTATTACATTTATCAGCCGAGAGAAGGGTGATGGAACGGCTTAGACTCCGAGTAGACGACTACTCATTCAGTAACTTTCCTACAGTGTCGCGCGTATTAGCAAAGCACAATTATGAGCCGGGTTCACATAATTCCATTAATTGGCAGGTTGACGTGTGCAGATAGGATCGGAAGGACAGCATGAAATTCTTCTCCGTCTCTAAGTCATACGCTGCCAACTTTTTGAAGGAAAGGAATTTTACCTGGCCGCGTGGATCGAGTTTAAACCTAGGCTGTCTGGCTAAGAAACCTCGGCTGTGTTTACAATCACCATAATGTTTTTAAATCTACAGATTAATTTCCATTCCACTGACAATCTGTCACTTGTTCTTAATTTAGCTTGGAAGGATGAAAACGACATGGATCTTCTTGACGGCATGCGTCAACTCTTCAGCCCAGGCTGAGACTTGTAATCAAGACTGGACTCCGCACCTTCCCTATTTTGGTGGCTCTAACGTGAGCTTCAACGGCGTGAACTTCTACAATCGGCAAGATACCCTTCAAAACTTTCTCTCATACTTTCTGATACTTGCTACTTCAGATGGTATGCAAACGCAGGATCGCATCCCCTCGAAAACGGTGACGGCTGGGTTGCAGTTTCAGTATGCGAGCGAGATAGTCAGTCAGACCCCGATGATGCAGCGAACGCCCTACAGCTTTCCCACCCTACAAAATCAAAACGATCATCTTCTTCCTGTACATACGGCGATTGGAAATGCGCGGGACAAGCCTTGCAGCAGTGTGCTTACGGAACTGGAAATGTGCTTCTATGGGTAACTATTGAAACGTGTGCCAGCGGTACGCATTGCTCTGGTGATTCAGCGCAGGGATAGTTTGTACCTCTCTTTTCGTGCCCTTCATTTTGTTCTCAGGCATACCCATAATTTAATAGCGGATGCCTCTCTGGTGCGCCAACCAGTTCTTCTTCTGCACCAACTTCATCAGTGAAGACAAGTTCTGGTACTCACACAACTACGTCTATCCCAGCTCCAGCAACATCATCAAAATCGTCTCAAGGATTCAAAACCACGACCAGCACTACCGCTACCAAATCTTCAACAGCATCTTCCTCTTCCTCTCATTCTCCAACGCCAGGACCCACTCCGACATCCGATGCGAAGCCTTGCTCGACATTTGGTGGATACCAGTGCTCAGGCCCCACTTTGCAGCAGTGCGCTTATGGGGCTGACAATCTACTTCACTGGACGACGATCCAGACCTGCGGAACCGATACTTTGTGTTCCGCGTTCGGCTATATTGGATGCGTCACTGGATCTTCTTTCTCGTCAGCAGTCTCCTCGTTTCCTACTTCCACGGAGGCTTCCAACAAGATAACTAGCTCGACCCCTGGAACATCCTTCGCAGCTAGCGCCTCCCCGCTTCCGACAGCCGGTACTTCCGGGTCCAATAAGTACAAGATTGTTTCCTACTGGGGCGCGCACCCCGGTGCCGGCGAGAAAAATCTTAAAGAATACTGCGATACCAAGACGTACAACATCATCCACCTCTCATTTATTGACAAGATCCTACCCAAGGCGAGCCTAAGTGCGGATATTACGCAGCGACCGAACGGATACGGCTTGCCACAGATAGCGGCAGACATCTTGTACTGCCAGAGCATCGGAGTAAAGATAGGTGTGTCGGTAGGCGGATACGTGGGCAGTGTCGGACTCGCAACCGGTGGCGCAGCTGTGGCTAAGGTTTCACTTGAGTATCGCTTATCTCTTAACTTACGTTTTCCCATTCTTTCTTAGGACCTTTGGGATAACTTCCTCGGCGGTAGTACTCCACTTGCCAAGCGCACGCTACCGGGCGTAGTATTGGATGGAGTCGACCTTGATATTGAAACGGCCACGGGGAACAATGCTGGATACGCGCAACTTACAAGCCAGCTTCGCAGTCTCATTGTTGCGTCTGGACAGAACTATTACATCAGTGCGGCACCGCAGTGTGTCATTCCAGACGCCAACATGGACTACACGCTGAAGAATGGCTGGTTTGACTTTGTCACTGTGCAATTCTACTCTTCTGGATGCGGTATCGGGTTTACAGGACAAGGTACTTAGCGAAGCTCCTGTCCGAACCTCTCTTTCTACTGAACCACTTCGTGAATGCAAGGTAACGGCCCCAATTACGACAACAATGCGTCTGTCTGGAACAATGGACAAGGAAGCTGGCTCTCTCAAACAGCATTGTGGCCCAACAAAAACGTCAAACTAATTGTGGGCTTTCCAGCTTCCAGCAGCGCAGGTAACTTTGGCGGCGATGCGGATCCTTGGCTGTACGTCAAGCAGTATGTCAGTACTTGGGCAGCTGAGAACCCAAACGTGTTTGGCGGGTTGATGTGGTGGGACACTTTCGTGAGTAGTTTTTCGTCCTCTCAAGGTCCTTTTAAGTACCATTGGTTCTGTCTTGAAACAGTGGATGGGCCGCACGGCTGCTGGGCCAAGCCAGTACGTCACTCTCCTAAACAACTTGTCAACTCCACCATCCGCGCCATCCACTCCAAATTCTGGATCCAACACACCATTCCCAATCCCATCCCCCATCCCCGCCCCCGCGAACCCGTCCATCCCCTCCCCCAAAAAGGCAGTCTACATTGATGCCTGGGCCAACGGCGCAGCCGGTTTTAACGTCCCCGGGTACACCACGAATGACTATAACATCATCTTGCTCTCCTTTTGGACGTGGGGTGCGGGCGCCGTAGACATGGTTCAGAGTTGGACGCAGTTAGACGCGGCCACGCGTGAAAAGTATGTGGCCGCGTTCCACGAGGCCGGAAAGCTTGTGATGGTGAGCGCGTTTGGTAGTACCGAGTTTCCGACGGGACAGGATCCTGTGGCAGTGGCGACCAAGCTGGCCAAGTTTGTGACAGATTATCGGTTGGATGGCGCGGATGTAGACTGGTGCGTTTCAATCCACTTCAATGTTGGTTTGCCTTCACTTGCCTGAACGTGAAGGAAACAAAAAGGGAAGACAGTGCCGCTTTTCAAAATGGAACGGGAGAAGCGTGGCTCATCACTTTCACAATAACGTTGCGAAAACTGCTCCCAAGCCCAAAATACGCCATTTCACACGCGCCACAAGCCCCCTACTTTGTCAACGACAAGAAAATTTATCCGAACGGTGCATACTTGACTGTGGACAAGAAGGCAGGCTCCGCGATCGATTGGTATTATATATGTCAGGAAGTCGAAAAATAGCTCATCGTCAAACACCAAAAACAGGTATAACGTACAATTTTACAATCAAGGGGATAACCGCTATGACACGTGCACGACGCTCCTCAACACATCTGGTGGCCCATTCCCTGGTACATCGATCTTTGAAATAAACGCGCTCGGCGTTGACTTGAATAAGCTCGTAATTGGGAAACCGATCGCAACAGCGGGCGTCTCGAATACGGGGCTCATGGATGTTGGGGCGCTGGCCGCGTGCTTAGTGCAGGCAAAAGGAAAAGGCTGGAGAGCAGGAGTGATGGGATGGCAATTGTCTTTGGATCCGGAGGGGGCTTGGATTCATACCTTGTCAGCGTCATTGTGATTTGGCAAAACTTAAAAAATTTTGTCACCAGTTTTGAATAACACTTTTATTACACGATAGGAACTGATACAGTATTAAGAGTTTGACATAATCAGTCGTCCCCCAACCGCTTCAGCAATCTCTCCTTTTTGCGCAACTTGTTGCGCTCCTTAAACTTTTCCAACTCTTTCTT
>MU614514.1:73541-121781 GCA_025201725.1 Chytriomyces sp. MP71 | reverse complement strand
GGGCTTGCAAGTAAGCCTGCCAGGAGGATGGTAATCCCTTCCTCAACCATTCTTAGAAGATCCTTGACAATCGGTTGAAATTTATCAACGTCACTCGGATATGCAAACAATTCCGTTTGATTTGTCTCGTCGGAAGACGAGCACTCACACCAAGAGCACTTCACGACATTGCCATTTTTTTGATGCATCAATTCTGGCAATTTGTATCGCTGTTGTCGTGTCACGACATTGCCCTTTTTTTGATGCATCAATTCTTGCAATTTGCATCGCTGTTGTGGTGATCTATGGCTCCTTCTGGTCTTTCACGTTAGAAATGATGCTTGCTTTCGACAACATCAGCCAGTCTACTCCCTGGCTGGCAAACTGGTTTGCGTGTGCATTGCAAGGACACAGCCAGTCTGAATGCGCACAGCAAGTACAATCGTACATTCCAAGCTTTGGTGTCGTTGCGTTGCAAAACTCGACAGCGTTGATTGGTTTGATTACCACATTGATTTTCGGAAACGCGTTTATAGACGATTGGAAAGAGCTGATTTTCAAAAAATAGTTTTTTTATGAGTGAATAAAAACCAATCTTTTAGACATGCGAACCAGTGTTGGAATTAGGTAGAAGAGTTTGCGTTGCTAAGGGGGATCGGACACATGTAGAAGAGTTTCCGTTGAAATGAGGGACCGGACACGTGCTGTGCTGGACACAACAACGCTCTTCGGAGGGTAAGGGTTACAACACGACGATGAAAGCTCTTTCACACCATCGTCGACGCGTTCTCCCTCCATTAATTTCTTTTATATATTTCATGTATTGATAACAGGGAGTTTTCTTTTGCGCATCGATGTCGGATGAGTTTGGATGGAGGTGAGCTGAGGTGTGTTTGGCAAAAGGTTGGCATGTCAATCCCGTAAAAAACTCTCTTCAAAACTTGCAAGATGGTCCCGTAAGTATGCAGCCTTCCCCGTCCCGTGCCTCCTCTCCTTCCATGGTTGCGATTCTCCTGATGGTGTTTCGTAACCTGACTCCGCTGGGGGACCGAGCTGCGTGCGATCCTCTTTTATGTACGCCAGTCGAGCTGTCATGAGTTTGTCGATCATGTCGCGGATTCATTGGCAGCCGCACATTGTGCATGGATGAGAAAAGGATCGCATGCTGGATGTGCTCGTGACTGCCACCTTTGCAGCGGGACTTGGGGCTTAGGATTCTGCGAATCCTTGTCCTTAAATGCAAACTATACCTCCTTCTTCCCTCTCCTCGTTTGCCCTCCTTCAAAGTCTTTTTTCTGGTTCCTGTGGCCTATGTCGTTCTGTGGATTTTCCATGGAGTGACGGGGATTGCAGGGTACTCGATGAAGGCAGGGCGGATGACTGGATAGGGGACTTGTCGGCTGTGACTCGCATGCGAGTGACTCTGATGAAAAGCATCCGGTCTTGATATGCCTGGACTCGCACTGGATTTGGGCGATTCTCTTTTCACGATCCGCTGGTGTGAAAGGAAGGGAATTGCCCTTTGATCTTGTTGCTTCTCCGTGGCTGATGGCACTGTTGGAATTCAAGCCGTAGCGTGCATGGACGCTGTGTTTTGCAGAGAGTGATTCTTTGCGGTGATTGTGCGACTCACGCTGTCCCTATTGGTGCCGATTTTGCAGACCTAAAGCCGCGTCCCCTGTTAAGAAAGTTGTCACTGTACCTGAGTCTGTTCTCAAGAAGAGAAAGACCCTCGAGAAGATCAACGCAGAGCGTGCTGTCAAGGCTGTTGCATCCAAGAAGGTGAGGGCAGGCAAATGTGTAGTGGATGATCAGAGGGAGGTTAATGCTTTGGATTTCAGGATGCGAAGACGAAGCGTCAGGTCATCTTCAAGCGTGCGGAGCAGTATGTCAAGGAGTATCGCACAAAGGAGCGCGACGAGATTCGTCTAAAGCGTGCTGCCAAGGCCAACAACTCTTACTACGTTCCGTCGGAGGCGAAGCTCGCCTTCGTAGTGCGCATCAAGGGTATTAACAAGCTTGCGCCTAAGCCTCGCAAGATTCTCCAGCTTCTTCGTCTTACCAAGATCAACGCTGGGGTGTTTGTGAAGCTCAACAAGGCGACCCTGCAGATGTTGCAGTGGGTGTCTCCGTACATTGCGTGGGGTTACCCGAACCTGAAGACGACACGTGAGCTTGTGTACAAGCGTGGTTTTGCCAAAGTCAACAAGCAGAGAATCCCGATCCACGACAACGCCGTGATTGAGAAGTCGCTGGGACAGTATGGAGTCATTTGCATGGAGGATGTCATCCACGAGATTTTTACTGTTGGTCCCCACTTCAAGCAGGTGAACAACTTCTTGTGGCCATTTGGCCTGTCGAACCCGACTGGAGGGTTTAGGGGTAAGAAGGTTCGCCACTTTATTGAACGAGGAGAGTGCGGCAACCGTGAGGACAAGATCAACGAGCTTGTTCAGCGCATGAATTGAGAGTGATGCGTTTTCATTCTTGAATAAATGGCTTTAAGTAGGTTCCTCTGACGAAGTGGCTGTGCTTAATTTGGGGAAGTTGTGTGTTCTTCGTGGAGAAGTGGGACTGAATCCACAAACGCACATACCGAGTTATAGTCACCAAAAAAAATTATCGAGGACATCATCGTAAGCAATGCGATAATGGATCGGAAGATCCCCTGTTGGGCTGCAATATGAAATGGAATCGCAATTCCTTTTTCCTTCCTTTTACTGATAAAAAACTTATTCAATCCCGTCCAGGACTCTTGATCTTGTCGTGGAATGCCCGGAGTAGAGTGTCCACTTCCTCGATTCCAAGAGGCTTCAAGTCAGCGAGCTGCTTGATCTGAGCAGTCACTTCCTTGATTTCACTGTCGGCCAGCTGGAGACCCAATTGCTCAACACGATTTTTGACTGCGTTCCAACCAGTCAAACGATGCCCTATAGAGACATACCGTGTCATACTGATGGAGAAATAAGTGGGGTGTTCAGGTGTTGGATAATCGGCGAAACGTAATACAAAAGGCAAACCCGAAGTCTTCAGGCTTCAAAATCTCGTATGTACTTGGGTTGTTGAGGATCGCTTTGGCGTGGATACCGGCCTTATGGGTGAACGCGCAGTATCCCGTGATGTAGTTGTTGAATGGTACTTGAATCTGCACCGTCTCGGCAATAAGGTTCTCGACCTCACGCAGCATATTGAGGTTGTACTTGTTCATGACATAGTCCTTGTCGGCTGCATGATTGGAAACCTTGTTAGCAGTTCATCAAGATAACTTGTGGTATGAATTATTCAAAGTTAACCTACCGACATACATTCTAGCACACAGACCTCCCAATGGTGTAATACCATTTCTTTCTCCGATTCCCAAGACACTCGTATCAATGTGTGTCGCACCTGCTTCCAGGGCGGCGTAGGCGTTTGCAATTGCGCATCCGGTGTCATTGTGGAAGTGGCACTCAATATCACATGACACGACACCGCGAAGAGTCTTGACGAGATCATACACTTGGCGAGGGTTTGCGCACCCGACAGTGTCAGCAATACCCACACGGTTGACTCCAAGCTGCATTGAAAGAATATGAGTTCATCCGCAAAGTTCAGCAGTGTACAGTTCAGATGTACACATACCTTGTCAACAGTCTTGTACAGATTCAACAAGTCGACCAAGTCGCTTCTGAAAGAATCCTCGGACGAGAATCTGACCTCCAGTCCCTTACTCTTGATGAATTGAATAACTTCCGTTGCCTGTTTGATGATGTAGTCCATGTCCTTGCCATGAGAGAACTCGCGAAGATATGAAGACGTTCCAATGACGACGTCAAGACCGTCCACACCAGTTTCGACCGCGATTTTAGCGTCGTCCATGTGGCTGGAAGTAAAATCAAGAGATTTTAGCATGTACGTGGCATGAGTAGAGACAGGAAACAACAGGAACTCCTGATGGGCCACAAGTTTGGGTTGGGGAGACAAGCGAAAAAGTGACGCTGGTGAATATCCAAGACGTATGCATTCAAACCATATGCTATGCACAAGGCAAGAAGAGAAGTGAAGGGACTGTGACGAGAAACCCTCAAGGAGAGGATCGGAGGTATGTTCCCCAATCAGAGGGGGCGAAGTAACCGAATAGACAGAAACTCACCATCGCACGTGCGTCAAAATCTGCATAATTTCAAATAACGAGGGAGTAAGATTATTTGTTTCGCTCCAGCGAAGAAAGAGTGTGCCGGATCATATCTCACCTTCGCTTTGAGGCCCAGATTACAGATTGTGATGCAGTCTTGTCTTGACTGCTCTGATGCTGCCGGTGATGTGATCTCAATGTATTCGACGCCAAAGTCGTCAAGGGCTTTGGCGATCTTGACCTTGTCCTCAGTTGTGAAGAAAGCGTTTCCGAACTGCTCTCCCTCTTCAAACCAAGCGCGATAATATTTAGCAACTCGTCCGATGGAACGGGCAGAGTGAGCCATCATACCTCTCAATGTGCTCTCGATAATGCTGAAATTGTTGACTCGGGACAGCGAGTCCGTGAACTTGGGCTTGTAGATGGCACCAGAGTCCTTGGACACTGTGGGAATGGCTGCGGGAGCGACTGGCTTGTCAGATGCAGTCTTGGATCTCTTGGAGACGGGTTCCTTCTCGGCCTTAGGCATTGGTAGTTTGGTTTGGATGGTCTTTTTTTTTCTTCGTCTGGCTTTTTGGTCGGAATTTGGCCTTCCCGAAAGGAAACCCTTATCAGCTGGAGGTGAGTCACCGCCTCCGATTCATTCACGGATGGGGAGAAAACACATGGTCGAACGTTCAACACATGGTCTGAACGCGTTCCGACCAGCAGAGGGGCAAGGGTTACCAAGATATAAAAGTAACATAAAGGCGAAAATACAAGTCACTTCACGTTCTTATCGCATTCTTGAAGGTGGCGGCGCGCGTAGAGATCCCTTCATTAAATACTTACGTCGTTGTGCTGTTCTCCCCTTTGGTGTTCTGCGGCATTTGTGTCCGAAAACGTCCGCACCGAATCCTTCCGCCAAACATGAGCTCCGATTCCGACGCCTTCGAGTCCTCTGACTCTGCGGACTTCGACGTGGCGCCCACGACCAAAACGACTGTGAAGCCAAGGACGGCGCCGAAGACGAAGGCAGCGTCTAAGGCGAGCACGGCCAACCACCCCTTGCAACACCACCTTTCGCAAACGCTGAACACGCGCCTTCAACCGCTCAAACAACTAACAACGAATGCAAACACGAACACACAGGCACCCGTCCCAAAAAAGGCAGGTGCAAAGAAGGCGGCTGCCGCAAACGCTGATGTCGACAGCGACGATGGAGTCGCAGTCGCCAACAACGCAGGCGACAAGGTCGACGCTGTATCCGCGGTCAACGCACGTCTAGCAGTCTCATCAAAGAACAAGACTATTGAGGAGGTGGGACCGAGCTGCTTGGCGCGCGCGCTGTACTCGGACGCGTCTGAAACGTACTTCCCGCTTCACAGATCTACCAAAAGAAGACACAGCTCGAGCACATCCTCCTCAGGCCAGACACATACATCGGCTCTGTCGAATCGCTCCAGGCGCAGATGTGGGTCATGGACGATGAGACTTCGAAAAGACTCGCCCTCAGAAACATCTCGTACGTGCCCGGCCTCTACAAGATCTTTGACGAAATCCTCGTCAACGGTGAGTGTATCTCTCACTTTCGGGATTAATGTGACCAACAGAGTCAACCCCACCTCAGCTGCCGACAACAAACAACGCGACGGCTCCATGGACACCATCAAAGTCACGGTGGACCGTGAAAATACTCTTATTTCAATCTACAATAACGGCCGTGGAATTCCCATCGAAATGCACGCAAAGGAAGGCATTTACGTGCCCGAACTCATTTTCGGACACCTCCTTACGTCCAGCAACTACGATGACTCTGAAAAGAAAGTGACAGGAGGACGCAATGGATACGGTGCAAAACTTTGTAACATATTCAGCACGGAGTTCATGGTTGAAACGGGGGATGCCAAGACGGGCAGGAAGTACAAGCAGGTAATAAAGTTCCACTTCGATAGTGTCTTGAGCTTACCCTCGATTATTGTTAGAAATTCTACAACAATATGTCGAAGAAGGACGCTCCCAAAGTCACAAACGCAAAAACCGAGGATTTCACAAAAATTACTTTCAAGCCAGATCTTGAGAAGTTTGGTATGGGTCACTTGGATGACGACATTTCGGCACTCTTCAAAAAGCGCGCATACGACTTGGCGGGATGTATACCGGGCGTCAAAGTGTTTCTGAATGATCAACGGATCAAAATCAAAAGTTTCAAAGAGTACATTGACCTTTTCGGTTCCGCTCCGGATCCGTCAGGAAAAAAGGCAGGCGGGATAATTTATGAGCGTGTCAGCGACCGATGGGAGATCGCGTTTACTGTGTCGGACGGCCAATTTCAGCAAGTGTCGTTTGTGAATAGTATTTGCACGTCAAAAGGTGGAACGCACGTCAACCATGTCAGTTTCCGATTTTTGAGTCGGAGCTGGCTATATTGACATGACTTATTCGCAGGTCACGGACCAGCTTGTTACCGCGCTTTCCGAGCTTGCCAAAAAGAAAGATAAGAAGGGAGCAGCGGGGAAAGAATCGGTCATTAAGCCTCATCTTGTCAAGTCTCAGCTCTGTGTCTTTGTGAATTGCCTGATTGAGAACCCAGCGTTTGACTCTCAAACCAAGGAAAACATGACGTTAAAAATGTCGAGTTTTGGATCCAAATGCGCCATTACAGAGGAATTTCTGAAGAAAGGTAGCGTTCTTTGATTCAATTTCTTGGTAGGTGCAACTCCATAGCGAAATTACAGTTGCCAAATCGGGCGTCATTGAGAGTATTCTTGCTGTTGCCAAGTTCAAAAGCGACCAGGCCATGAAAAAGACGGACGGGCACAAGCGGTCGCGGATTTCGGGAATTACCAAGCTTGACGACGCAAACAATGCTGGAACAAAGAGTGGATCCCAGTGCACTCTTATTCTCACTGAAGGTGATTCTGCCAAGTCATTGGCAGTTTCGGGCCTTGCTGTTGTCGGACGTGACAACTTCGGTGTCTTTCCCCTTCGCGGAAAGCTTCTCAACGTGCGCGAGGCGGCAAGCAGCCAGATTCTGAATAATGCCGAAATTACGGCGTTGAAGCAGATTATTGGGCTACAGCAAGGAAAAAAATATGAAAGCACTAAAGAATTGCGATATGGGCACATTATGATCATGACAGATCAGGTTTGTCTTGCCTGTCGCTTTCTATGATGCATCCTCCTCATACCGCAACAGGATCACGATGGTTCGCATATCAAAGGTCTCATTATCAACTTCTTGGATTGCTTCTGGCCGAGTCTGCTGAAGGTTCCGGGCTTCCTTCTAGAATTCATCACGCCGATCGTAAAGGTATGTTATGGTAGATATCAGAGAAAGGCTCATTGATGGCTCTATGGCTTGCAAGGCTACTCCGAAAGCGAAGGGCGGCCGCAAAAAGGAAATCAGCTTCTTCACTATCCCGGAGTATGAGCTATGGAAGAAGGAGAATGACGACGGAAAGGGATTTACAATTAAGTATTATAAGGTGAAATCACCATCAGAAACTTCAAATCTTACACATTTCTGGTATGCAGGGTCTCGGAACATCCACCACAGAAGATGCGAAAAAGTATTTCTCAGACATGGAGTTGCACCGGAAGTCTTTCAAGGCCTTGGATTCTGACGACAGTGCCCTCATCGATATGGCTTTTAATAAGAAGAAGGCGGACGATCGCAAAGAATGGCTTCGTCAGTTCCAACCCGGCACATACATGGATCACAGTGTCGATGAGATTCCCATCTGCGACTTCATCAACAAGGAACTAATCCTTTTCTCCATGGCTGACAACATGAGATCCATTCCAAGCTACGTTGATGGTATGAAGCCGGGACACAGAAAGATCCTCTACTGCTGCTTCAAGAGAAACCTGAAGAATGAAATCAAGGTGACTCAGCTTGCAGGTTACGTGTCTGAGCACAGTGCCTACCACCATGGAGAGGCGTCTCTATTTTCAACCATGGTCGGAATGGCTCAAAATTTTGTTGGAAGCAACAACTTGAACATGCTAGAGCCGAGGGGTCAATTTGGAACGCGTCTGCAGGTTATTGCCCTCTTGCTATTGTTATTTTATTATTATTCTTTTGGATTGCGGGGATCCACTGAAGTTCTTCTCAGGGAGGCAAAGACGCGGCCAGTCCAAGATACATCTTCACAACCTTGAATCCACTCGCAAGAATCGTGTTTCACCCTGAGGATGATACCCTTTTGAAATACCTGAACGATGACGGACAGGATATTGAACCTGAATGGTAAGGGCACCCTTTTCAAAACTCCGGTGCTGATTTGATTGTTAGGTACATTCCGATTCTTCCAGTACTTCTCATTAACGGGTCGGATGGTATCGGCACCGGATGGTCCACTTCAATTCCAAACTACAAGTGAGATTCGGGCAATGCATCCACTTCTGAGCTAATCATTATTGAGTCAGCCCCCGCGACGTTGTGGAGAATATCTTCCGTATCATGGATGGCAATGATCCTGAGCCCATGATGCCCTGGTATCGCGGTTTCAAAGGCATCATTGAGCCCATCGACAAGGACAAGTACAAAGTCTCGGGCATAATTTTGAAGACTTCAGAGACGACTGTAGAGATTACTGAATTACCGATTAAAGTTTGGACTCAGACGTACAAGGAACAGCTGGAGTCGTGGATGGCTGGGGATGAGGCCAAGAAAATCTCACCTTGGATCAAGGTGGATATACCATTCTGAGCTGTTACCAACCAAGGTACTGACCCTTTGTTTCCAGGACTACAAAGAGTACCACACCGATTCCAATGTTCACTTTGTTGTGACTCTTGCGGAAGAAGCCATGCGTCAGGCAGAGGCGGAAGGCCTGGAGAAACGCTTCAAACTAACGAACCAGATCTCTACTTCCAATATTGTGTGCTTTGACGTTGAGGGCCGCATTTGTAAGTATGACAACGTGGACCAACTTCTCAAGAACTTTTACACTCTCCGTCTCAAATACTATATCAAGCGTAAGGTGCGCTTGCGGAGAATTTGTTTCCGGTACTGTAAATTGATTCGCGTTGTGTACCATGAACTGAAAACAGGAAGCAATGCTTGCACGTCTGACCTTCGAGTGGACCAAGTTAGACAACAAGGTCCGCTTCATTCAGGAAATCATTTCTGGAAAGCTTGTTGTCCAGAACCGCAAGAAAGCGGATATTCTGAAGGAGTTGGTGAAACGTGATTACTTCCGTGTTCCGAAAGGAAAAGTGGCGAAGAACTCTTCTGATACCGCAGGGGGTGATGGCGATGTTGAGGGTGATGAGGAAGAACTTAATGAGGACGATTCGGGCAGGGACCCTTCAATCCCCAAGGCGGGAGACTATGACTATCTTTTGAGCATGCCCATTTGGAGCTTGACATTTGAAAAGGTATAATTGGGTCAAGATGCTCGTGCAGTATTCTTATGCTGAGGAATGTAGGTGGAGCAACTTTCCAAGGAGAGGGGACTTAAGCAGGAGGAAATTACAATCTTGACGTCGAAGACACCAGCCAAGCTCTGGAGGACTGACTTGGATGAGTTTTTGATGCACTGGGATGTAAGGCTAATCCGTTCAAAGTTGTCGGCACCTTGTTGTTTGACGCCATGTTTAAAAGGCTTTCGAGACTGAGTTGCGGGAGCAAGAGGCGAGCAAGGCTCCACGCAAAGGAAAAGGTGGTGCTGTGATGAAGCTTCTCAAGAAGAAGTCTACCGCGAAAAAGAAGGCTGGGTCGGATGATGAGGATGTAATGTCCATGGACGACGATTTCGTAGATACAAAGCCCAAAGGTCTGATATTGATACGCTTGCTTGACCCTTTGTCTTAACTAAATCACTGTGTCAGTGGCTGTCAAAAGGGCAGAGAAGCCCAAAGCTCCTGCCGCAAAAGCTGCCGAGGCCAAGAGCTCAACAGACCTGCCCTCATGGATGATGGGCAATAGTCCTCTTCATTCCACCAAAATTGCAAATGTTCTGCACGATAAATCCAAGCCATCAAAGGCGCCCCCCGGCAAACTAACTTTAGTGATAAGTGTACGTCGTTTTATATGCACTCCCAGTCCTGTTCTAATTTTTATTTTTTTCAGAGCGATGATGAAGATGACATGGTTGCAAAACCGGCCAAGTCCAAGGGTAAGGCTGCTGTGATTCAACAAGGTCGCTCACTCCTCTACATAGTCTCCAAAGCCAAAACTGTTCACGTAGCTGCTGTGACTGATGATGTGAGAATGTTGTCAGTCTATTTAGTTAAACGCTGTCTTCCTGTGCTTAGATTGAGGATAATGTGATGGACGAGGACGTCAAGCGAGTCAACCCTGATACTTTCAGGCCACAGAAGTCTGATGTCAGTTATAGCGATTTCATATTAATTGGATCTCACTGTGTGTTTTAGAGTGATGACGGTGGGGAAGACGCAGCTCAACCAACCACGGCGAATTCCACGACTGCAGCTGCTCGAAAGCCTATCAAAGCCATCAAAGATGATAGTGTAGAGGATGAGGATGCTAACAAAGTGAAGGCTGTTGCGAAGCCCAAAGGTAAACTTCGCATGAAGTCGTTATTGAGGTTGACTGCTTGACTACAGTAACGAAAAAAGCCGCCCCTGTAAGGAACGTGAAAAAAGTTGTTGACGTAAGTGAAGTGTTGAAGTGTCCGCTCGTTGCCTTACTTTGAGTGATGCTTGTTTAGTCGGACCAGAACGACTTCAGTGAAGGAGGAGGCAGCAAAGACTCCTTTGACTTTGATGAGACACCTCCTCGCAAGAAGGCTGCTGCATCGAAGACTGTGAAGAGAGATGTGAGGAAACCTCTTATCGTCATTCCCCAAATCTATTTGACTGGTCGTCGTTCAGGATGCCACTGAAGCTGAGGAAAAACCTAAAAAGCGCCAACTTGGTTCTCAAAAAGCTGTGTTACCCGGAAAAGCGCCGAAGCAAATCAAGGCAGTGTCCATGGCATCTGTTTATGACATTGATTCGGAGGAAGACAAGCCTGTTGCTGTAGCAGTGAAGCCGAAGGCTACTAAGATAACGAAAACCACCACCAGTGCGGTACCCGCCTCTCCAAAGAAACGCGCCAGACAAACCGTTGTGTCGGATGAAAGTGAGGCGGAAGACGCGATAATTTCTACCAAGTTCGCTCCGGCCCCTCGCGCCGGTCGTGCGGCTGCCAAGGCCAAGCCAACATACGTTCTTGACGACAGTGATGGCGGGGAGGAGTCCGAAGCGGAAGAAGATTGGAAGCAAGATGATGATAGTGATTGAATGGGGTGGATTATTTTATACACAGATATATAAATATTTTTTATGAGCTCATAACAATTTGCAGCAACCTCCTTCCTTCTTGCCACTTTCCCCCCCTGAACCTGCTTGAGCCTTTTCCTTCCGGTCTCGAATCTTCCGCATCAAAGTAAGAAAAGCCTCGTCCACATTTACGCGTGTTTTCGCACTGGCTTCCAGGTATGTACAGCTCCATTGCCTTGCTTTTGCCTCCGCATCACGTGAAGTCACTTTTCTTTGAGACGAGAGATCGGCTTTGTTTCCCACGAGGATAAAAGGTACAGTTTCATCATCCAGAACGCGACAGATCTGATCGCGAAATTCTTGTGTGTGATCAAACGACTCGGATTCTAGCAGACTGAAAACGCATAAAAATCCCTCTCCTGAACGATAATAGTTATCTCGAATGGCAGCCTGATTGAGAAATGAGTGGTTACTGCGGGCGTTGATGAGGAAAGCATGGAAACGAAACCCACGTATTCCTCCTGCCCTGCAGTGTCCAAAATATCTACGAAACACTCCTGATTGTCAAGAGCTACTTTTTTCCGATAGCTGTCGGCCTTGGTCGGATCGTATTCTTCAATAAAGTCCCCGTACATGAACTGGAGCGTGAGGGCTGACTTTCCGACACCTCCGCTGCCGACCATGATTACTTTGTGGAGAGGAAGGTCTCCACCCTTCTCCTTTTTCGCAACGCCCATATTATGTCAAGAAGACAGGAGAAGGGAAGGGTAGGTCGGATTTTCTCGGACAATGGTTTATGACCCAAAAATTTCTCACATATTTCATCTTTCTTCAAACGAATACAGAACAAATTAGGCGATGATTTCATCCACCATAAAAATCCTGTCGGTGGCGAGTTGTTAGAGCGTGTCCAGAAACGAGGAATTGAACTCACCCTTCAGCCTCCAGTGCTTCCAAAATCTGCATAGAAGCGAGCTGTAAGATTAAAACGTACAGGGGAATTAGAACTCACAGGGTTGTTAATCTCTTTGTCCATGGGAGCAATCACACCACGTCTCTTGAGCTTTCCATCGAGGATCAGCTGCGTGGCAATTCCACAGGGAACACCAACGGTTGTCGCCATCGCAGAGTCTCCATCTGAATCCAAGTTCCAGGTCAAGGTTCTGACTAATCGTTTTCATCACCAGAGGTACACTCACTTGGAACGCCGAACCAGAGACCCGTGGAAGTTCGAATTTCCTGCAGTAGCATCAGTAAGCTAACTCGGACAATACCGAATCATTCCGTCCTACTTCACCCAATCTTAAGAGACAATAATCACCTTCTTGCCATTGGGGTACTCAACGCCAAATCTGTGCTGCAACATGACCATGTCACGCTCGCCCGGGGCGTACATCATCTTGTCCTCCAACGTGGCGCAGAGTGTGTCAAGCATAGTTCCACGCAAGTGCACGTTGGTCTCGCTAAACATACCGAGCCACTTCATGCCAAAGATGATGCGGTCAGCGTCGTCGCCAGAGATGTCGGCAGTCTTTTTGACAGCGGCTTCCAAGTTGCTGCGAGATGTATGGAGATTTTGGTAAAAATGTCGAGAAACTCTTGCACGAAGGCGGCAAGGGAGCTTACTCGACGGTAGTAAATTGGACCCCGATGGCCTGAGCGAGAAGGTTACGCTGCAGAAAACGGCAATTTAGCAGTGCACGATCTGGAAGCCTGAGCTAAGCGAGGCAAATTTACCCATTGAATGGGGGCAGCAGACGCGACCAAGTGAGGAACCTCCTTGTCTTCCAAGAAGCCCAACTTGACAAGCGCGTTGATAAACTTTGGGAACCCAGCATATCTGAGGGTTCCGCGAATCACGGTCTTGGCCTCGGGAATGTGGTAACGTTCGTTATAAGGAGTCGAGTCGCGGTTAGGGTAGCCCTCGAAAGCGAACGCGGGGTAGATGGGGATGCTCTTGGCGCTGTTCATGAGCTCCGGTCCCGGAATGTCCAGAACCTAACAAGAGGGATTCAAATGTTTGGTTGAGATGGGCAGAATTCCTAAAAGCACCGCGAGCGTTGCATACCTTTCCGTCCACGACACACTTGGCGTTGTTTCTTAAAGCGAGCAGTACACCGCGAGAGCTCCACGAGAACTTGTAGCCCAAAGGGTTGTTCGAGCACTCTGGGGCCGGGAGGCCACCACAGTAGGAAGTGAAGCTGGTGATCTTTCCACCGAGGGCATGGACTTCGTCAATCGTCTTGATCGCGTACAGGTGGTCGATTCCGGGGTCAACTCCAATTTCGTTCATGACGGTGATGCCGGCATCCTTGGCAGCCTGGTCGTACTCCATCATGGCGGGACTGACGTAGGAGGTTGTCACGACGTGCTTCTTGTGCTTGCAGGCCGCTTTGATGACGCGCGCGTGGTGGGTGTATGGAATCAAGCTGGGTTGAAAGGTGATACAACGTTAAATAGCTACAGAAGGAATACCACGCCTCATCATCCAGAGCGAGTAAGCGGATCCCTCAGTAGTGCTCCTTCACTTTTTTCGCTTATCTCCTTCGATGACTCGACTCGCGGAACGCCAAAACTCAAAGATCTCACCTGATGACAATATCGTGCTTCGCGACAGCGGCTTCAAGTGCGGCATCATCGTTCACGTCAAGTGCGATAGCGGAGGCGTTGGGTCTTCCAGCAATTAGGGACATGACATTGGCAACCCTTCTCGCAGCTGCGAGTAGCAAAACATCTTGGTCAGCAAGACACTGGTGAATGCAAAAAATAGTACTTCTAACCAACGGTGACCTTGTTCTCCTGGCGCTTCAGAAGGTACGACAGGCAAGGGTCGGCAACGAAACCGGAACCAAGAAGCAGAATGGATGGCTACCGCAGAGTAAGAATAAGATTCAGATTAGAACACCCGCCGAATGCGAGTATGCGTGTTCATTCCGCGACTGTCGGTGGTTTCATCAGATCTTCACGATTCTCACCATTTTGAGCAAGTTTTGTACCAATATCCAAAATTTCCCTACTCTTCCAAGCTTTCATTTCTTACTTACCCAAAGAGCGGTTTATTGGTTTCGAGAATTAAAGAAAGGTGGGGCAATCAAAGAGTCCCGAATCATGATGGAAACGCGTTGCCTTCGAACAACCTTGTCTCCCTTGAATTCGTGCTCGTCCGGATTCAGCGGTATCGCGTGAGAAAACTTGTATCGCACGCTTCCCCTGGTGACCCCACCCCACCCCATTAGATTGGAATCTGTGTGGGCACACGCGATGTCCCACAAAACGCAACTTACCTCTGAAAATAGAAGCACCGCGGCGGCAGAAGCACCGAAAACTCAGCTGCCGGATCCTCAACGCTCCGAAATTTCATCACGGCAGGAGAAATGAGACAGAGACCAGCAATTGTTTCGCCAAATGCCGTCTTGTGATCGACGTGGTGTCCAATACCGCTGTTTCCGTCACGTAGCTCGAGGACGTGCGGGGGTAGCCACTTTTGCACGGGAGGGACATGCATAGAGGCGAGAACGGATTCGACAGCGCGTTCAAAGTTACGTAGGATTATGTTGACGGATTCATCTGAGTCGTAGAGGGATTCGAGGTCGACACTAGACGAGAGGTATAATTGAGCCGTTTGCAATGATTTGATTAGACCAATGCGGAAATAGGGCTTATTACTTGACTTTGTTGTTGTTGTTTTTGTTGTTGTTGGCATTGTTGATTGGAAGTTGGTTTGGGGACAGGTTCCAAGCAGAGATGGAGGCCTCTTTGTAGCCCGTGATGACCGAGTCAAAGTGAGCCTCGTTGTAGGGTCCACGCGCAAGACGCTTGAGTTTGCGCGCAGCGGCGGACACCAGAACGTCGTGGTTGTGGGGTGAGAGGAAGTTGGGCACGACGCCGAGCTCGGAGGACGGCGGCCGCAGCGATTGCGGGAATGAGGGCGGGAAGTAGACGAGAGCAGGATCAGGGACGGGTATGGATCCTGAGGTAATGATGGTGGTGGTGGTGGTGGTGGTGGTAGTGGTCCTCGTGAGGAAGTGTCCAAGCCTGGACATTCTTTTTCTCCACTGCGCGCGGGCAGAAGATGGAGGGAAGCTGCATTGTACACGTGCACGAGATACGCAGCCACGTGGAGCAGATGCGCGGACAATCTGTGCGGGTGCTTGGCAGGTGCGAGGGGGGGCACCGGCGACAGCGACTGAGACTCACTGCGTCCCAGAGTCACGGCCACGGACCCGGACTCGCCCTTCGTCACCATTGCGTACGGCCACGACCACCGCGGACACGGACACGCGCAGCACGAGCTGCTCGTCGACACGCGCCTCATTGGATCGCTCGCGCGGCACGGCGCAAAGTCGCTCTTTCAGTTTGTTGCCCAAGTTGAAGACATCCAGGCACGCTGCCACCATCTTGCCTGTCAAATCTAAAGACATCAACCAGGAGGACATCGCCCACAAGAACCCCTTCGTGCTCCGCTTCCTCAACGCGAATCCCCACATTAAAGTCTTTCTTAACGCCCGCATCATGCGCTCAATGGACGGGCTCGACATTAACCTTTTTGAAAAGGCGCTGGTGGCGCGCCGAGTATTCGATGCACAACGCGCACAACTTAATTTTTAAGTGTCCCCCCAATATCGCCCCACCTTCTTTCCTCACGGGTTATGTTGCCACTGATTTTCGATTGTTTAAGAATCCACTGCGGCTCTTTATACAAATACCTTTACTTTGATATTAGTGCAATTTCCCTGAACGGCTGTTCACTAGATGTGAACCAGTGAGCTACTGCGGGAAAGGAATTTTATTAAATCTGTTTTACTTTTTTCTCTCGGAATGTCCGATCTTCCCATCCCTGCACGAACGATTGCGTATATACAGCAGCATGGGTTCCCCATTGAAATCCAGTGCGGGGATGAGACTCAGGGACGGTACGCCGTGGCGAATCGGGACATCCGCGAGGGCGAAGTAGTTCTTGAAGCGCGCGGATACGGGATCGCGAGCACACACGAATGCCGGCGCGAGTGCTGTTCGGGCTGCTTTCAAGCGTACACGCTGCTAAGGACCCTGAGCTTCAAGTGTGCCGCGTGCGCGCTTGTTTGGTACTGCTCCGCTGCCTGCCGCGACGCCCACGCCCCGCTCCACGCCTTCGCAGAGTGCAGACTGCTCGCCGAGCTCTCCGCCGCGCTTCCCTTCGGCCGCAATCTCGATGCAAGGCTCACCGCGATCGAACGCGAGACCGTGCGTATCACAAACCCCTCCGCCACGCACTGTCCGGCCCCAGTCAACTTCATGAACCCATATTCTCGCGACGATATCCTCTCTATCGCGCGCTGGTCCCTCGCCTTCTGCATTCGCGGCCTCCTCGAATCCCATTTTGCAGAAACGCGCGCCTTTCGCACTGCCGCGCTGCCCACGTACTTTGACGCGATGGAGCTAGTTCCCAACGACGCGAGCATCAGCTTCACGGAGCAGCTGCAGCTCTTGGGTTTGCATATGCTGCTCGGAGGGCTCGGCGCTGCAACGCAGGCGCGAAAAATAAACACCGCTGTCGCGGGGTCGGAAGTGGAGGTGGAGGCGGTTGAGGAGACATGCATGCGGCTTGATATGGGATTCAGTGATCTGTTTCGCGCACGGTTCCCGCGTCCAGTGGACTTTGTGCGAGGGATTTGCATTCGGCAATGCAATGCGTTTGGGCTCTGGGATTTAGAGAGCGAGTGCATGGGACAGTGCCTCTTTCCAGTGGCAAGCTATTTTAACCACTCTTGTGACAAGAATTTGATTTTCGAGCAGATGATGAAACTGATTGATGGGAAGGAGAAGGAAGGCGACCAGGATCTTGCTGCATTTTCAGTGAAGGACGGGGAGGAAGACAAGCTTGTGGCTGCTGTCAGTGCCGTGTCAATTCAGGATGCCGCATCTCGGCAAGTCGAGAAGGAGGTTCTGGCAAGTCAAATTGTGGCAAGCTTAAAATTACATCCTTCGCTCGTATTTGTTGCAAAAAGGGACATTCGGAAGGGGGAGCCTTTGACGCACTCCTATGTTGATCAGTCCATGGGAAGAGAAGCAAGGCGTAACGCTCTCAAGGAAGCATATCATTTTGATTGTGAGTGTGACAGGTGCATTGCTGAAGCTACCACTACTCAATAAATTAGAACCATCTCTTTCTCTTTTTTCCTACCTGTCTACTAATACAATAAATGACAATATCTGCCCTAGGGAGGAGAAGCATGAATTTGATGAGACTTGTGCTCACTTCGATATAACAAGTCACCTACCACCAGCCCCTCAACACACAATAGCCTCATAGGATATATTTCAAGAGATAAGGCGCAGTGATTGCTCACGTTCAGCGTTAACTGCCATGACTAAACACGAGGGCAAATTGATGGCGGCTCACTATGGCAGTTACTTATGAATTTGCTCCATCAACCTTAGGAATTCAATTCCATAACTTCCGAATTCAACTTTCTCGATTTTCTGAATTCAACTGACTCAAGGTCGACAACAGCTGCCAGATATCCAGTACAGAAAAAGCAATTACCGATGCTCTGCAATATGAATCGGAAGGCCTTTGTGATCCAGTGAGTGGATGCGTCTTTGCCAGCTTTTCACTTTCGCTGAGATGCAACCCGTTCATGGATTGAATGGGGTTGACGCCTGAACCTGAATACTCCGGTCGTCATATCAGTGCGCATGACCAATCACACATCGACAACCACTTCAAAAGACGGTCCGATGGCACATAAAACTTGAAATGGAAAGTAGGGGCACAGCTGACAATTCCACAACTTGCTGTGCGACTTGGCAAACAAGGGCGGATACACGTGAATCCCACGAACCTCAGTTTGCCATTGATGTATCCCAAGAACCACAAGCGGCTACATCATAAGTTAGATTCAGCATCCTCTGCTCGAAGAAGGGACAGCATCCCGTTCAACTCGCGGTCTTCTTCGCGAACTCTCTGCCTTTTACTTCTCGCGCTTCTCGTCTACCTCTCTGGCCGCATCCTTGGCCTTCAAGCTATTCATGTCCGGATACCCGCATTCCCACACTGGCCCTCACCTGCCGTGCCCATTACAAACGATGAAAACCCCAACCGCACCCCACGTGACAACACGCCCCCGCACCTTCTACCGACCGCTCCCCGCATCAGCCTCGTCGACTTGCACACAGACTCCGGTAAGCTGCGGCCCACGCTGAACACAGCGCGACTGAACGGCGCCGGTTGTTCTGCGCCGCGACGCGCACTGGTGGGCGTCGTGAGCGCGGGCGGCGCGTTCGTCGAGACAGCGCGGCGGCACTATCTTCACCAACTGTACGCACGCATGAATTCCGCGCTGCCACTCGAAGAGCGCGTCGAGTTTCGTTTTGTTGTCAGTGAGGAGGAGGGGGTTGAGGAGGCCGCTGTCCGCGCGCAGGTTGCGTTGGAGCGGGAGATTTTGGGGCAAGATCTCGTGTGGATGACTGGGGAAGAGGTGCGCGACGGTATGGGGGCCGTGGTGCATTCGTGGTTTCGGCATGCACGGGATGAGCTGTTCTCGCCTCATCCGACCATTCCGGACCACTGGTGTCAGAATTATCTCTTTGTGGGAAAGACAGACGATCATGTCGTCATTCATGTGGCAAGGTTGTCTGAGTGGTTGGACCAATTGCCTCAGGAACAATGCTATGCGGGCCTTCCCACAGAGACACAGGACCCAGAACAAGAAGACAAAAAGCAGGGTGAGCCATCTTGTAGGCTTAACACAGTCCACGGAAGGACTTACCCCAACATATCCTTGAACAGAAGGAATGGACCCGATGCTCCTCCTCCTCACCGCCGACCTCACAGAATGGCTCCACCACTCCCCTCTCCGCCGCAAAACCATCCCCCAATCCCTCCTTCTCCATTCCTGGCTCAACGATTTTAACACCCACTACACGACACACCCCGTGCCCGCCTCACACCTCCACGCGCTGGACGACACGCACACGCGCGTAAGCAGCGACACCCTCGCCCTTCGAGGCTGCATGGAAACGCCTGCGCTCTTTCGCTGCCTCGCGAGCGTGCTCGAGCCGCGGCGGCGCAGTGCGGGCGCGGCGTGGCCGCTGCGCGAGTGGGGAGACGTGGAGGCGCTCGCGCGGCGCAAGCTGGAGGTGCGCATCTCGCCTGATCAGGCACGCGCCGTCTTGCGCTGGTTGCCAGAGGATATGGCTTTGTCGGAAATGGAGGAGGAGGTGTTCCGGGGGCTGGTGCATGTGTATGCTGCGCGCGTTGGGGTGGAGATTGGGGCAGAAGGGCAGGAGGCTCTGAAGGAGCAGGTAGCGGGGAACGGGGCCGCCAAGGAGCTTTCCAAGCTGGTAATGGAGCACATTGTGAGGAATCGGACTGAAGAGTTGGGGATTCAATTCACGGACAGTGAGATATCACTTCGAAGTCAAGAGCTCAAGATTATGTCTGAAGAAAAGGAGCAATTGACGCAGAGCGACGTGGATTGTATCTTGATGTGTCACAAAAGTAAGTCGCACCTTGTCCCCCTTGCTTTCTCTGAAACCCACGCTACGTAAAACAGTTGCCTCCCGCCTCCGCCAATACAACATCACAGCATCTGAGCTAGAAAACAACGCGTTCAGCTCTACCTTAGTGCAATCTGCCACCCGCTTCGCGAATGAATCCGACCTTGACGCAGCCCTCTGGCGTGCCCTCATAGCCGCCGTCCGTGAAAAACACCGCATCCCTACCGCGCTGGTAGACGACTCGGACACCCTGATACGCAACGTTGTGGACCTCGCACGCACCGCGGAGGCGCCGCTCTCATTAGAAGTTGCGGAGCAAGAGGTGGTGCGCGCTGTGTTTCGGCGACGCGCGGTGGCCTTGGGGGTGCAAGAGTTTGAAGGTGATATGGAGGAGCGGGTTTGGGGGGAATTTGAAAGTTTCGATTCCAACGAGGTTGTGTTGTTTTGGCGCGTTGTGGATGACCGGATTCAAAAAGCGGCTCAACTGGTATCTTCGTCAGCGAACGAAAAAGAATGGGAAACGCAGGATGGGCATAAGTTGGGGGGTGGGGAAGAAACTCAGAACGAGGCTCCGTCAATTCAAAACAGTTAAAATATAACTTCTCCACTATGACCGTTTATTGTCATAAAACTTCCACCACGCACATCCTGGGAATACCCAAACCGACTTTAAAGAATTTTCTGGAAGGAAAACGGATAAGGACCAGGTAGATTCCACGTGTCAAAGAACAAACCTTGCTGCGGAAGAATGACCGCAAGTAGTACAGTTGCCAGCCTGCAGCTCCTACCAACACAATAATGGAAAGCGTCGACAGCAAAGCGACACGGCTGTTAGTTGATTCTGTGAACCGTCAGGTGAGATATATAATCCCAAAGGTTAGAAACTTATGACTGATGACCCAATACAAGAGTTAAAGTGGGCAGGAATCGAGCAAGGAAATCGAGCCAGAAACCGTAATATCTCAAAGTAAACACAGGAGCTAGGAAAGGAGAACGTCGTAAAACTCACCATTTACGTCCCTCATTTTTTCCTCATCCGCCTTCAACATGTCCATCTCCTCCGTCAGCTGCTTGCTGATTCTCTCGAGCCTATAGAGCTCCTGCTCCATGGGCTCGAGGTTCTTCTTCGTTTCGCTGTAGTCTTCGGCCTCAGCGCCCGTGTCCACATGCAGCGCAATCGTGCGCTTGTGGCCCGCAGATTCATGGTAGCCTGGTGTAAGGGGTCGTGTGTGTTATTTTTCAGCAATTCCATTTCAGAGTTCGTGAGCAAGGGGCATGGCGTTTGACGTGTGAGTTTGTGCTCATGTGAGGGGAGCTAGATTCAGTATGCGGAAAATCTGAAGTATTCAATAGAGAAGCAGGCAGAGGGTAGACAGTCGCGACATTGCGCAGGATGGGTTCAGGAGGAGGGCATGGAGAAGAAATGTACGAATTCGACAGATCAAGGTTGGCAGCGATGGAGGGCCACGGCAGGCGGAATGGATAAGTCATCACCTTGGTTTGTGTTTGTGTTTGTGAAGCAGTAGTGGATGTTTGCTGTTTCGTGGGTGTTGAATGTGAACTTTTGAGACGAGTCGCCGACACTGTTTTTGTCTGATGAAAGTATACAAAGAGCATCAATATGGAATGCATGCATGCGACGCGAGATGTGTGCTTACGGTAGTACTTTGAGGCGACAGGGGCGTCGTCGAAGATCTGTCGGAAACGCGAACCAACGTGCGGAGACAGAGTGAGTTTCAAAGGCGACAGACACGGACGAGACAAGTCGAGGGCGTAGTCACCTCGACATCGACGCGCTGGCCGCCGTTGTTGTCTGGGCCAACCTCGTAGTGGCCAACCACCAGCGTGTCAGCCAGAATGTACTGCTTCACGCAGCGACGCACTCCGCCGGGCGGCGCCGAAGGCAGCTCGAACTTGAGTGCGTCTGCGCAGAGGGCGAGGACCACGGTGAGGGCGAGGACCACGCAGCAGTGGAGTCTGGCCATGTTTCTTGGGGAGAGCGCTGGCCAATCACAGCCCACCAACAAAATCAGTCCCATCCGAGAAGATGCGGGTGGCGTTGCTCTGGCTGCTCGTCGCATCCGCACCCGCGTTCGCGTTGCATTCGCAGCAGTCTGTGTCCGATCCAGATGCACAGGCGGGGTCCATCGCGTCGGACCGGATCGAACCGCACGCCCAGCCGACAACAGCACAACCACCACAACGACAACCAGAACCTCAAGGTATCCCCATCCCAGAATCTGCCACAATCACCCCAAAACTAACCGAAAGCGCGTGCCAGGATCCGCACTCTTCCGCTACGCGCATGCGCTGCTGGCGCGCACCGTCGCCGACGACGCGACGCTCGTCCCTGTCGCAACAGGCGCGGGCGACACCGCCACCTCCACTCTCGCCGACGCGGCCGACCCGGTCGCGCTCTCGCTGTCGGGCGAGGACACGGACGAAGTGGACGATGGCGGGGTCTTCGCCTGGATTCGCCAGCGGCTCGCAAGTGCAAACCCAGGCTCTAACAACCATCTTCTGCTCAAGGATTCTGCGCCAGGTTCCCCCGGACAGTATCCCTCCACTCATAAGCGAGTAGCCCATCATGCCGCTCCGGATCACGCCGCAATCGCGCGTCTAGCAACGCATCCTGAAGTCGTTGACGCGAAGGTGTCCATCCCGGACTCCAGGCGCGATCCTCCTCGCGTCAAACGCGCCGCTGCCGTGGCCCTGCTGGAACATGCCGTAACAATCTACTCCAACGCAGACGCAACTATGCTCCTCGCTGAAATGCACCTCGTGAGTACCGTGCTTCCAAGCACAGTTAAATCGAATCTGCCAACACCACAACACCAACAACCCTCCCCTCCCCCCTCTCTCTCGCTCCACAAAGTACAAGCGCATGTTCCACTCGCGCAATGTGACAGCCGCAGTCCACTACTATACCCTCCTCGCGAATCACCACGGCAACGCGACCGCGCAACGCGTCCTCGGCCTCATGTATGCCACGGCCGTCGGCGTAAAGCGCGACTACGCGAAAGCTCTGCTCTATATGTCCTTTGCGGCACTTGGCGATGACCTCATTGCTCACCAGACCCTCGGGTACTGGCACAGCGTCGGCATTGCGACAGCCAAGTCGTGCGAGGACAGCGTATGGCATTACAAAGTTGTAGCCGATAAGGGTAAAATACCAACAGTTGTTCGCATTGTCTCACCGATGGTTTTTTCAGTTATGGAGACATTTCGCGCGGGCCCACCCGGAGGACGCACAAATCCCTCCGCCAAGATCCGTCTCACTGAGACACAAGGTGGCGTCTTTGGGCCCGGCGCGAGCGGCCCGGGTGCGCCCAACAAACACCTACCGCAGAGTGCAGAGGCTCAGCGGAGCGTGCGAGAGATTTTTGAGATTACGGCGGAAGAAGGGGACGCGAGCGTGCAGCTTGACTTGGGTAACATTTACTACACGGGCACGCGACATACGCGCCGCAATTACAAAAAGGCGGCGCGTTACTTTTTGCAGGCGGCCAAGGCGTTTGTCGGAAAACGGCCGCAGGGGGAGATGGTGCCGGCGGTGCGGAGTAAAGTGGCTGTGGCGAGCCTGGCGGCTGGGTTTTTGGGGACCATGTATTGGCGCGGGGAAGGGGTCAAGAAGGACGAGGTCCTTGCGAGGCAGTGGTTTGAGCGTGGCGAGGAGCTAGGGAACGGAATGAGTTTAAATGGACTCGGCATGATGATTTTGGAAGGTGCCGGTGGCTTCGAAGTCGTGAGTTTACTCTCTATTGACGTTTCCTTGAGTGGGTTGACTGGAACTTCGACTTTTAGGACTACAAAAAGGCACTGCAGTATTTTACGGATGCTATTCAGAAAGACTATGCAGACGCCTATGTTAATATGGCGGAGCTGACCTTGAGTAAGTGAACTTAGTGACTGTGTGTGGAAAACCAATTTTTTTTACATGTCAATACACAAAACCCCCTCACTATAGAAATAGGCAAACCCGATGCACTCGCAACAGCTTTTAAATATTACCAAACAGCTGCGACAAAGCCTCCCGCTTCTGCCCTCACCCTTTACCGTCTCGGCGAATTTCACAGCCAAGGTCTGGGCAACACCCCTCGCCAGTGCACAACCGCGCTCGGATATTATAAGAGCCTTGTGGAGCGCGCCGACTGGCACGATCCTACCATCCGCCGCGCCTTTGAGCACTTCTCGCGCGGCGAGGAGTCGGGCAACCCCTCGGAAATGGACAGCGCCTTCCTCCTTTACCTCTTTGCTGCAGAGCGCGGGCACGAGGTTGCCCAGACCAACGCGGCATGGATGATTGACGCGGGGCTTGTTGGAGTCGGCGCTGCCATGCGGCTGCAGAACGTCACGGTGCACACGGCTGAAGGCGGGGTGCAGGTTATCCCCGATGCGTCGGATCCCGTTGTGGGCGGGGAGCTTGAGATTCATGGCCAGGATATGTATGAAGTTGCGCTTATTTCTTGGAACCGAGCGGCGAACCAGGGCAATGTGGATGCGAGGGTAAAGATGGGGGACTACCATTACTATGGTCTTGGTTTAAAAGCGTTTGAGGCGTTGGATGAAGACGATGGGACCGAAGTTGCGGATGGGGAAGGAACCAGATCTACAGGGAAGCGACCCAGGACTGTTGCGACGCAAACTGGGTTGTGGGGTGCTTTTCAAAAGCTACTTAGACCATATTTGAGCAAGCATGACGCTACTTTGTCAGAGCCACGGTACGATAAGGCGGCCCTGTACTATCAGGTTGCGGCAGATGAATCGAGTGCGCTAGCCCAATGGAATGTGGGTTATATGCATGAAAACGGAATTGGTGTGACTAAGGTTGGGTCAAAGAGTGATGGTTGCTTATTGGATTGATTACTCACTCGCTTGTCACCCATTCCGTTAGGACTTCCCTCTAGCCAAGCGAATGTATGACTTGTCTTTGGCAACGAATCCAGAGGCTTACTTGGCAGGTTCGTACCTGCCTCCGTTCTGACCTCTGCACAGGACTCAACTTCTTGGCTTAATCAGTGAACCTTGCACTTGCCAAGCTGAACTTCAAAACCCGAACCGAAACGATCGAAAAGCTCGTGAAATACTACTTCTCGATGGACTTTGTGCGCGATATGCTAAAAAAGTATCACATTATTGAGGAGTTTGAGGAGTTTGAGGTTGGTGAAGGCGAGCATATTAAGGGCGCCATCCCGGCCTCAGCAGACGAACACTTGCAAGAAATTGGGGGAAAGGCCGTCAAGATACCCGGAAATACAGCCAAGGACAAGCTGGGAGGTATTTCCGAGGACGCAATTCTGGTGGGCGTGTTGGCGGCTGTGATTGGTGTCCTCTTCCTGTGGCGACAAATGATGCCGGAGCCACCGGCGCCTGTGGCGCCCTCGCCCACTCTTCCTCCTCCGGTTGCACCGCTAACTGAGCTGGCAACTGTGCCCAGTTCGAATGGGGTGGCAGATGAACCGAGCGAAACACCGTTAGCTGAACCGCTGAATCTAAGCAGGGATCAGAACGCTGCGGATGGGGGTGCAAGTTCGTCGCAGTTTGCGAAAGGGAATGTTGGTGTTGTTGATGAGTCCATCCCATCGTGAGAACAGTAATAAATCTTGTGAATTGGAAAGAAGACGAAAGAAATTATATTCAGCGTTAAATATTCATTCCCTCAATGACCTCGTGTGCCCTTTGACTCTCCCTCTTTAACAAGTCGATCATGGCCTCCGCTCCCATCTTGACCCGTTCTATCTCCGCAGCCATAATCACTCGACGTAAAAACTCTTCACAGCTCATTTTTCGTTCATCCTCAGATAAGTGGTTCAGCATAGTGACTGGATTTAGCGGAAGCAACGAGGTCAGCTGGTTGACCAGCACGGCGAAGCCCTCTGGCCGAGAATATTGAACGATGGACTCCCCGAAAGTCTGATCTTCATCCTCTGCCGGTATAGCAATGCCTTTGACCGTTCCGTTGACAACACGAGGGGTCGTTTGTGACTGAGGATCCACAACTGCAGCGGCGAGCGTAACTGCAACGACAGGCAGTGGCTTTTCGCGATCTTCCGTTTCACTATAGCAGTCAAAAATATCGCTGTTATCGTGCTCGTCTGTCGCGATTCCTTTCGAATCTGCGTCAGCAACAGCGAGCGCGGGCTCCTCTTCCGATTCCGAGACATGATTTTGGAGCTCAATGTCCAATTCCATCATGAGCTTCATGTAGTCTGTTTTTGTGTTTGATCCGGCATTGGCCATCGGTTTTGGCTCTGGTTTAGGACCAACGGTAACTGTCTTAACAGAGACACTTGATGGAGCAACAGCGAGATCTTGTAGTGACGTTGATACTGGAAAGTCTGGCTTCTCGGGAGCAGGAAAACCAGCCTTTTTCAATTGTCCTTTTTTCGCGGTGACACCCCTGGTTGCCCGTGTGGGAAGGCTAACTCCAAGAACTGCTTTCTCGGCAGCGGGAGCTGCATTTAAAACGGCTTTCGATTTAGGAGGAGCTCTAACACGTTTTGTTGCTTTTGCAGGTGCGCTTAAAACATCGTCGTCGTTCTTGCTCACTGCACGGCCACGCTTGGATTTTAGAGGCTTCATTGATGCATCTGCAACCTCAACCTCAGGCTGAGCTGGTGCGACAATTGAGGCGGAAGCAAAACGAATTGCAGTCCCTGCTGAAGAACGTGAGGCTGCTGCCATGATATTTAGATCGGACGCTGAAGTGAGAGAGAAATTCAATTCAGCCGGAACAGAAGGCGCAGTTGAATCGGATGCTTCCGGTAGGTTCGATTCGACGCTTATCGCGTCAGGGATTGGCTGATTCACTTTGCCCAACACCTTACTAGACTCCGAGGTTATCGATGTCGGATAAATCTCAATCGTTAGAGTTGGGGCTGACAAGATAGATGAGGTTTCAACGAACGTATAAGGGGCCGGTTTCCCAGACTCCGTCCCATCCACCTTTTCTTCGGATTCAATGGGCGTGACTTTCGATCGTGACGCCGCTGTACGACGGCCTGCAGATGGTGCTTTCGTACGAGATTCAACAGCAGTAGATCTTGTAGGCCCAGTTCGCTTCGAAACGGGTGCTTCGGCCACCGTTTCTGGAAGTGCGACCGGCAAATCCAAATCAAACGACACTGTCTTGGCCGCGGTCGCCACACCGCGTTTAGCACGGGGTGCCGGCTTCCTGGCAACAGGACGATGTGACTTTTCAAACTCTATGGCACCCGTTTCCAATGACACAGATTTAGTGGCAGAGTCCCGCTTTGACCTGGCAGTTTCAGAGTCCCTTACAGTATTTTCGTTCCGCAATGTCGCGTCTTCTTCTTGAGTATCGATAACCATTCCTTCCATCGCTGGTTTCGAAGGTTGGTCCAGAGGGACAGGATCAAGTTCTGTTGCATCTATAGGGGCAGCTTCAGCGGCCATGAGGTTGCGCAAATATTCTTTGGAAGATGCGCTCAGATGTTCCAAAGCTGCCGGTCCTTTGAACATTATGCAGTCTGGGCTCCTCTTCTGATGCTCAAAGCTGCATTACGACATTAAATACGTCGAGCCAATAACATGAAATACAAAGTACATACACTGGGTTGTCATTTGCTTCCCAACCGGCAAGACCAAGTTGACAGTACTGGCAAAGCGCGTAATCTGATTCGTCTACATTCGTTGGATGATAAAACATGCCCGTCAAGGCAATCTGAGGGAAAAATCGATCGAGAAGTGTTAGAGTGCGGCATGCATGGGATAAGCGAATGCAACTAGATTGGGAAGGGAGGGAGTCCAGGTCCAGTCACCTTTTCAGCCGTGCATTCCCAACCGGGGACAACCGCGTGGGGCCATACCACGTCGACTGTCTGCAATACTGCATTCTTTTTTGAGCGCCCTTTTGTCGGAGGTCCTCTGACGGGCACTGAGACGAGGGAGGAGAACGACGCGAGCCTCGCCTTTGCCGGGTCGCCGTCCGCAGCCCACGGCGCATTTTTCCCCGCGACACCGAGCGCATACAGAGAATTGAGCGTACGCGCGTCCGTTTCTTTGCGCGCGGCGGTGTTGGCTGCGAGGCGGTTCAGGACAGTGTGCACTTGTCGCAGCCAGGCCTGGCGCACGCGAGCAGTCAGCGCCAAGCTGATGCCTTTTAGTATGCGGCGAGTAACTCGTTACCTTGTCGGCCGTTGTGGCGCAAGTTGGCACGGAGAGACCCGCGTTTGCGTCCCTTACGACGCCTGACCTCTTTCCGGACATATTTTCAGAAACATGGAATCCTGGGGCCACCCCTTCCTGCTCGCAGATTCACAGCCAGCTTCTTCGCCCCTGATTCCTCTCCTGAGCAGTTCACAGAGTCACAGTCGCTTCTTTTCCCCATCTAGGGTGAAAATGTCGAGGCTGAGGACGAGGCTCGGGTCATTGGTGTTGCACACACCGTTTCACTCTTTCGTTTTCATTGTCTGTTGCCAAACGTGTGCACATCATGTAATGAATTCAAGAGCTTTTATTGAACTCAAGGAAGGAAGATGTGAACCGAGAAAACTGATATTCCCATAATTACTTGGTGGCGTCCTGAAGGTAGGCGATCAAGTCGTTGCGGTCCTTCTCCTTCTTCAAACCAGCAAAGACCATCTTGGTGCCTGGAACAAACTTCTTGGGGTTCTCAAGGTAAATAAACATCTGGTCTTCGTCCCACTTGACAGACTTGGTCTTCATGGCGTCGGAATAAGAGTAACCAGCGGCAGTTCCAGAGTTTCTGGAGAAGAGACCGTTCAGGTTGGGGCCAACCTTGTGGGGGGCACCCTGTAATCGCGTCGCATAGAAGTGAGAGAATGAGATTTCGATGACAACACGATCGCGTTTCACAGGTGAGCACGCACCTTCTCAACGACGTGGCATTGAGCGCAGCGGGTCTTGAAAAGCTTAGCTCCATTCACAGCGTCACCTAATGGGAAGAGGCGAGTAAGGTCACTGACAGCTTGACGTTGAAGGAATCTGTGAAAAACGAAAAACGGCTACATCCACTCCCACACAACTCAGACTCAGTCCGGCAGACACGATGGCCCCCAACGCATCGTCTTCGCATCCCGCATCGGGGCGATCCTTCAGTGCAGGGTTACAGCTGTGAGACGATCTCATAGGTCTGACAGTTACCAGACCCAACTTCAAGGTCCTCATCCAAAACAAGTGGCTGTGCCGTGTACTGTTCACTTGATCTAAGCAGTCGCGGACACTCCACGGGAGAGTAAGGGTGCGGGGGCTGAGGGGTCCAAGGTGAGACGTCAACCAACCAGCCATTTTTTTGATTGTTTTTTTTTCCTATTCCGGTATCGAAAAACGTGCGTTGACTCATCGATCGATGCACGTATGTGCATCGCTTTCCTCCCGATTTCTTCCGTTGCTGAAGAATGCGGTTGCAAGGAGGCAACTATTTCGTCACATTATTAACCAACACATACCGGTTAATACTCTAGTCGTGGTAATAGGCAGCAGTAATCATATGCTGAATTCGCATCATCATATCAAATTACACGTGATGTCCTGATATTGGTAATCAAGCCACTCGTTCTTCTTTTTAAATCATCAAAAACCAACTTCATGCTCGGAACAAGCTTCCTGGGGTTCTCAAGGTAAATAAACATCGTATCTTCGTCCCCCTTGACAGACTTGGTCTTCATGGCGTCGGAGTAAGACTAACCGGCGGCGGTTCTAGAGTTTTTGGTGAAGAGACCGTTCAGCTTGGGGTCGACCTTGTGGGGGGCACCCTATAATCGCGTCGCATAGAAGTGAGAGAATGAGATTCCGATACAACACGATCGCGTTTCAACAGGTGAGCATGAAATCGGGGAGTTGGAACATTGCAAACCATGACATTGCTGTCCAACGCGGTGGGACTCCTTGACTTCAAACTATCGAAGATGCCAGTACCCACCCTTCCAAATAAAGCTTTCCGTTTGGCAGTATATTCGATAGTGAAGTGCATGGTCGTTTCCTTACCTCATGGCAGTGTCTCATTTCTTATTATTTTATTTCTCACGACTTAAAAACGGAACGGGTATTTTAAGCAGTAAAGTAGCCTTGTTGCTACGATCTGCTGAGATTAAGCCCTTGTTCCACAGATTTGTTCGTATGAACATTTCTTCCCCCCTCATCCCAATGAAGTCAGCTCCCCTTTCCTAATCTACTCACTACCGTTTGCCCCGATCCCCAGAAAGTTGATTGCTTCACCAGAAACAAATGGAAATATAAAAGAAAAATGAAGTTCGATTCTTCTTTTTCATGAAGAATGCTTAAAAACATGGTATGTGTTTCCATATAACTGAGGATACGATAATTATTAATGTTATAAGTAAACAAAAATGTTAATATTGCCTCTCCAATGTTACAGTACAAGGCTAAAGCGATTATATTGGCTGAGTTTGCGTGTCCGAAATTCGCATGGAAAAGCTGGACGCAGGTGCGATGACGAAGAGGCCGATTGCGGACGTGTTCGTTATTCTGGACAGCGACGACGATGATGACTGCAAGGTCATTGATCTCACACGAATGTCCCTGCGCACGGGCCGCATGCCTGCCACGGCCTTGCCTGGCAGCGGTATTGGCATCAGCAACCATTCCACCACCAAAACAACCACAACCACAACCAACATGAACAAGTGCACAAGCTCGAGCGCAAATACAGCAGCTTCGGGATCGTCGCGCTACACCGACGGTGAGCGCAGCGGGCTTCCCGCCATTCGCCTCAAACAGAGCGCCCCATCCGTCAACCGCAAGGTGCATGCGCGCTTAAAACCGTCTCCCGCGAAGCGCCGACCGCCTATCGTATCTCCCGCTCCCCCCACAACCGCCCTCGTGGAACAGAACCTCACAGGAGCGCTGCCCGTAGATGCAGCGGAGCTGTTTTCTGTGGTTCCTGCAATTGCAGATACTCTCGACATGGTTCATGCATTTAGGGCACCGGTCGTTTCGGCTTCTGGGAGACCTGCATCCCCTGATGAAATCAACCCTCTATTGGATGTGGACAACCCACCCCTCAATCCTGAAGTGTCCTTGCAGTCTCTGCTTGATATCGTCTCTGAGAATGCAGATAACGCTCTTGATGGCGTTGAGGAGCTCAAAAGGTGCCTCGTTACTTTCTTCTGGTTTTGAAAGCGCCACTTGGAGCCAATGTATCGCCTGACACAATATTTCCGCCAGAAAGTATGGCCCCAGTGGCGCCCCTAAGAATCTGCTTGTTACTCTGCACGAACACCAACTCGAGGGCTTGGCATGGATGATGAAGATGGAAAACAGCGAAATGAACGGCGGGATCCTGGCAGATGACATGGGTCTCGGGAAGACGATTCAGACCTTGGCATTGATTGTGGCCAACAAACCTGCCCTAAGTGAAAAAGTTCGTGGGACTCTGATTGTGTGTCCTGTTTCGCTTATGCGTCAATGGCAACGAGAGATCGAGACGAAGTCAAAGGGACTCTCTGTGCTCATCCACCATGGCCCAAATCGTACCAAGAGCAAACTTACTCTTCGAGAATACGATGTGGTCTTGACCAGCTACGCCATGGTGACGAATGAGCGTGCACGGCGAGAAGCATATGACGCCAACAACATCCTGATTCAAGAAGAAGTCAAAGCGGGACCTCTTTTTCGTGCTCGATGGTACCGTGTGATTCTGGACGAAGCACACTACGTCAAGAACAGAAATGGCGCTGCTTCACTGGCTTGTGCAGAACTTCCAGCGCTCAAGCGCTTTTGCCTGACTGGAACACCAATTCAGGTACCTTCTTGTCCTGGCCCTTCCAATACTGAATTGATTTGTTCAGAATTCTGCAGATGAAGTCTACTCTCTCTTTCGCTTCATCAGGCTCCCACACTTTGCAAAATATGCATACTTTCAAGAAAAAATAGGCGCTTTGGTCCGGTTGCGCAGCGTCCAGCAACATGATCAGGAGCATATTCTTGGGATTTCAAGGCTCCAAGCCGTTCTCAAATCTTGTCTCCTCCGCCGAACCAAACGAAGCAAATGCCGCAGTAATGGAGGTCCTATCATCAGTCTCCCTATGCGTGAAGTGACGATCGTTGCCATCGACCTGCGCGAGAACGAGCGCGACTTTTACGAAGCGCTGCAGGGCGACGCTCTGGACAAGTTCAATGACATGGACAAACGTGGGGACGTAATGAAAAACTTGATAAACGTGCTCATCATGATTCTCCGTCTGCGCCAGGCGTGCTGTCACCCGAAGCTTGTGCGCGAGGTGTATCAGCGCTTCAATGGTGGACGCGGTGGGGACTTGCAAGGGATCATTGGTCGGGCACTGAAAGGGGCGGCGTGCGCCGCTGCTGGGCAAGAAAATGGTGGCAGATCTGAAAGTGTGGGAAGGCGGGAGCTGCTGTTTAGAGCCTTTTCTGTGAATTTGGACAGTGAGTTGTTGGTGTCTAGTGACGAGGAGAACCAAGTGGTGAAGGCTTATGGAAGGGAAAAGGAAGCAGTGGCTGGGGAGGCTAAATCAGCTACTTCCATTGGACTCAAGAAAGCGAAGGGAATCATGTCGAGCGATGTATTTGAGCGGGTAATGAGGCTCATGAACCTGGATGAAGGTGGACTATTGGAGGAGGAGTGTGCGATTTGTGCGGATGTGATGGGTGAGCCGGTTATCACTCAGTGAGTGTTTTAAATTGCTGGAGTCAAATGCGATGCTGGTTAACCTATTGATCGAGATGTGGCCACGCCTTTTGTCAAGAGTGTATTTCAGGTTACCTTTCACACGTACTGGCTCATGAACGCCGCGGAGAGGACGAGAATGATGAGAACTCCATCAGGCCATGTCCCACGTGCCGAGCAGATATTAGTAGCTGCACGATGACGAACGCTACCGTCTTTATTAACCTTGTGGGCGAGCCAACAGGCGAACTGGACTCGGATGTGGAGATTCTTGATATCAAGAAAGCCATTGAAATTGCGGATGATGACTATGGAGCGGCTTCCGCCATCTTTGAGCAAGCAACATCTTCCTCAGAAGAACCAACTGGGATTATTGTCACAGGGGAATTTGCGACTGGTGCGACTGAGAAGCCCGACGCACCAGCGCCACTCAAGAAAGAAATGACGATGGAAGAGTGCATGAACTTGCTACAAAAGGCGATGACGTCGTTGCATCCTGACGGAAACTACATGAAATTCATCAGTTCCTCCAAACGTGAGCTACATTGTTATGTGAAGGCTCGCATTAATCAATTGCATATGTTGATAGTTGATAAGATGACTGACATTCTACGTGATATCGATGAAGAAAATCCGAATCTGAAGACTGTAATATTTTCCCAGTTCACAAGTATGTTGGATCTTGCCGAGATTCAACTTTGCAATCATGGCATGGATAAGTTTGTGCGCTACGATGGGACCATGTCAGTGAAGCAGAAGTCGGACGCAGTGGACACGTTTTTCACAGACCCGGATATTCCTATCATGCTGGTTTCTCTGAAAGCTGGCTCTGTTGGTTTGAATCTCACCCGTGCGTCCCGCGTGATCATGTTGGATGTGTGGTGGAATCCGGCAGTTGAAGGTGCAAAAAGAAAGCTCCATTCCTGATAATGCACTAAACCATTCGAAAAAAACCAACCAGATCAAGCTATTGATCGTGTTCACCGCATTGGACAAGTCCTTCCTGTCAAAGTCTATAGACTGACCATCAAGAATTCCATTGAAGACAGGATTTTGATGCTTCAAGAAAACAAACGAGCAATCGCAGCTGGTGCTTTGGGTGAAGGCGATGTGAAAGTAGGCCGCCTCTCTCTCCGAGACCTTCGTTTCCTTTTCACCAACAACAGTACATTTTTGGCTCCCGTGCCTGCGCCTCCTGGTGGTCTGGCTCCTGAAGCTGCAGCCCTAGTGCTGGAGCCTTCTCCCGCCGAGCTTCCAGCTCCAGTTTCTCAGCATGCCTTGTAAATAGAAGGGAATACTATTTTTGACACTTTGATGCACTTTCCTGATTTGGTCTCCATCAGGTATAATTCTAAACGAATAAAATAAATACTGCCCGCACTGATAAAAATGGAAACAAGTTCCCAATTTCTCGTAATTTCTTTACTGAACTCGCACCTATGAATTACGCAATGAAACATGCGTTCACTCCATACTTTCTTCATCCTCATCTTCCAGCTCAACACCTTCGGTTGCATTATCAGTGATGGCCATACCGTCCATGAGCTCTTCCAAAAGCTCCTCTTCGTCAATCTCAGGGAAGTCCTCCTCAGGTTCTTCATCGGACTCTTCTCCATTATTCATCTCATCAGCCATAGCATCAACGGGTGGAGCAGCAGCTTGGTGTTTTGTGGGCTCTAATGGACATCAGGCACAGAAACGATGATTAGCACACGAAGTCAACGAGACAGGCCGGGGTTACTCACGCTTGTAGAGGTTGATCATTCCACGCAACTCTGGGTCTTCTTCAATATCACGCAAGAAGAGTTCGTAATCTTTCTCAGCCTTCGCCTTCTCTGTCTTGCTCTTTCCAATCGCCTCAATTTCCTCCTCGACAGTCATGGTCTTGAGCTTCCAGTTTCTTCCCTTGAGCTTCTTGCGCGCGTTGGGGTAACTCTTGCGCACCAGCACAATGTCAGGAATGGCGTTCTTCCTTGTAATGAACTTGTCCCAGTTCTCGTCGTTGAAGTTGGCACTTGTGAGGTCGTAACCGAGCACGTGGTCTCCTGGACGCAACACGTTGCCCAAGTGTGTGCGCACAAGGAATGTTTGACTGAGGTCGCGGGAGCGGGACACTTCTGCCGTCGCGAGACCGAAGCGACCATTATGGATGCGCTCGTGTTGCACATCGATAACATAGAATTCGACAAGGTCTGCAACACCGCAAAGAGCGCTGACAGGGTGTTCCCAGAATACAGCATTACGTAAGTCACAAACTATTGTGGGAGATATTAAGTCGTTCGCAAGCTGCTCGCAAGGATACTTACTTTTCAGGGTGTTGGGGTCAAGCACGGACAACGAATTGCTAACGCGGTTACACAGAACGAGAGGGCTAATCTCTGACAGAGATTTGGCGATTTTCGGTGAGAGAACAAATAGATCGTCCTGTTTCATTACAGCTTTATGAGAAAGTGAAACTTGAACAGCTGTCACTCACTTTACAGATTGGAGCAATTTCAAGAGAGTAAGAGAACTTGTAGTTGGCAGTTCCACTGTGGATATCCTGAGAAATCAGCTGCTCGGATGTCTTGAGCTTTGAAGGGACAATAGACTGCAGGAATTCAACCATGGTGATTGCATGCGACCTCTGCGTGTAGTAGAAATCGATACCATCCTTAGCTTCTTTGATATTGGTCGTGTTCTGATGCGCGTTGTGCTTCAGAATGACTTGCTCCAACCTGGTATATAGATCAGTGAGGATTTCAAAGGCTCATCTCACACAGACGCACGCACCACAAGAATGTTCTCTTATGAGAAACCTTTTGACGAACTTGCACGACAGCTTTCCAGGTGAGCTGCGCAGCAACGCGCGTACACTCCTCACACTGTTGTGTGTTGACAACGTACTCGACAACGAAGACTTGCTGAAGAATGGTGTTGGCGAACACCTAAGCAGAAAGAAGCAATCAGATTTCCCACCCTTCCTCATTCACTCCACGTGGCAACAGAAGCACACCTCTTTCTGAATCGTCAGCTTGACCTTGACTCTCCGCGAGTGTGGCTCCGTCCAAATGAAACCAGCATCCACCAGCCGCACTTTTGATAATCCCTTCAGTTTCTTAAGACACAGTGTCAGAAGTTCCTTGCTCTCAAGCTCCGCGACAACCCAGGAGTTGGGCGGTTGCAGGTATCTGAGGTATTAGGCATCAGTTACTGTGCAAGATGGCCAAGAACGCAGAGGAAACACCGCAATCCCACCTGTCGCAACCTTTGCAGTAGTGAATAGTGGCTTGCTTTGGAATTCCTTCTGTAATGTCCACATCACTTCGGATGCAGTTGATGCACATGTTGGCTGGGTTCGGCGCAATCACAGTTCCACAGGAAGCGCACAGACTGTATACGATGCAATCATTGAAAGTGATGGCATTCGAGGGAATGATGGATTGATGACAAGGTGGATGGCCGCAGCAATTACGTTAGTGCATGTTTCACTAGTGCGATCATGCAGACGCAGACTCACATGCGCTGCTCTGTCAGTGTTGGGTTGTGGTTGTGAATGTCCACATGATCGTGACTGTGCGACACTATGGCCAATGCATTGTTAGATTCCGCCGTTGGACGTGACGGCAGAAGGTGCTTACTTTCGTTAGGTTTTGTGCTCAGAAAAAAAACAAAGAGAGGTCACACCGCACTTTTGATTACCGCCATGCGAAATACGGACGGTAGGAGAGTTATCAGTGCACCTTTTCCAACATTCTACTTGCAAGACAGTCATCTCACCATTCCTGTGGCGGTTGTCCGTTTCGAATGTGGCCAAGTTACTGTATTCTTTATTAAGTAGAGATATACGATTCATTTCGTGAAAGTACTTTTTGAAAGGCTAACGTGATTCGTTAGAGCTTCGACGGAATTCATCAAATGGTTAGTCTTGCAAAACTCGAGTGACAACTCATGAGCATCGTCATTCTGGGTAAAAAGAACAAAATTAATTATCCAGGAGACTCAACAATCGTGTTGGTACCTCATGCACAGGCAGCATTCGGAACACACCAGTTTTGATCTCAACTTTGAGACAGCACAATAACTTCCCTCTCGACGTCGGCGACGCAACTCCACCGATGGCAGCAGTGCTACTCGACGCGCCTACACCACCCGCAGCACCATTACCCACCCCACCGCCAGCAGCAATACTCGCTTCCGCGTGTACACCCGAGCCCGCTTTCTTCCCTAACCGCTGCTGCTGCCCATGTAACTCCAAGGCTTCATGCTCTGCCGCATAGGGTACCCCACCCAACGTGGCCAGACTCGGCAAGGGCCGAAAGAGCGATCCGCTCCCCGCCGAATGCGCACCTTTCTCCTCGTAGCGCTTCTTGACCGCGGCAGCGCTGTAGTACGTTCCTGCAGTCGCGGTCCCTGTGCGCGTGGGAACCGCGCCGCCGCCAACGGTCGTGGGGCGGCCGGAACTGCGCGCGGGGTCGGGCATCGCGCGGGTGCTTTTGCTGGGACTTGCGGGCTTTGAGTGCGGGGTATTAGTTGGATAGGAAGGGGAGCTCTGTGAGGTAGTGATCGTGGAGTTGGTGGTTTGGTTACGGGCGCTGCTGGATCTCCGTATTGATTCGCGGAGCTCTTCTTCGTCTTCGTATTTGTCAGGAAGGCTGTTTTGTTTTCGAATGTATTGCCGTGGTTGTTTTTCAAGGATACTAACAGTAGTGGGATGTGCTGCAAATACCTCTGTCGCCATATCGAAATTCGTTCAACAAAAGACATGGGTTGGTTGCGCGTAAGCCTTGTATGGAATTTAAGGTTTTCCTCAGATAGTGTTGATCTGGGGGGAAATGGGTTGAGTCTTCCAAAAGGTTTGAAGGGAAACGATCAGACACCAGGTCAACCGTAAGAAAGTCAGGGGAACAAAAATGTTTTCTCACGGGGTATTTACAGGTGTAGAATCCAGCTTGGAGGACGAAGAGGAATGTGCGAGGCCAGAGTGGGCGGAGGTGTAATGAACAGCGGAAGTTTTTTTGGGCGTCCTACTTCCCCCAGCACCATACTGCGTATTATGGTGGTGCTTACTCATTAAAGCACTTAACACCTGTGTAGATGCATGTCCATGGTAGATGCGGCTATGAAGGTCCGTCGATAACGCTGGGTTCTCAAACATGATACGGGTCGCGCCTGTTTTGTGACTGCTGAGAGCTGTAGGTGGCGGTAATGGGGTGACGAATGTAAGTGGTGTTTTGGCCTTTGCACTGGAAGTTGTTGCGGCTGTGGTAGGTTTCGTTCGCAAAGATGGCGTGCCAGGTGCAGTGGTGGCGCTGTTGGGAACTGCAAGGTATTCGAAGTGGTCAGTTGATGATGTGAAGAGTGAGGAGCGGCGGTGCATCCGAGTTTAATGTGATTGCGGACTTGAAGCGAGTGAAATGCTGCAAGCGTATCCCCTCTTGCCTTCTGCTGGAAACGAATCGGACTGCAATCAAAACAGAAACTCGAAAGGGCGGGCGCGTCGCTGAGAAGAAACGCAGATTGCGCGAAGAAGGGGGTTGTGGGTACGCGCGATTTTTGAGCTGAAGGGGATTTGCACGTCAATCTTCCATCCTCCGTTGATGAATCCAAACGCAAGAAGTATCCAATTCATGAATTATATCTTGCTTCCCTAATGTCAACTGACCGAGGACTGGGTATTGTGGCGATTTCCGTCATTTACTTTTCGCATTGGCAATCAGTGCGTGCACACCTTTCATAAAGCGACTGACTGACTGAATGCATGCGTGGGAAGGAGGACCGACGGATGGCAGAGTGACTGGGGGTTGGGTGTCGGCATTTTCGCCCTTTCCCTTTTCTTTTTTCGCTGATCGAAGTCCCGTGAAGAGAACAGCAACCTGCATGTCCCGGTTCTTCAACAAGAAGGCAGCCGTCGTTGCGGCCCCGTCGTCCTCCTCCGACGACGACAGCGATGAGCGCGTGTCTGACAGCGGCAGCGATGCGGAGGGCGGCATGTTTGCCACCCAGAAGAGCAAGAGCACCGCAAACAAGACGAAGAAGGCCGCCGCAGATAGCTCAGAGTCGGACTCGGACGCTGACTCTGATTCAGATTCGGAGTCAGAGTCAGACTCGGAGGACGACAAGAAGAAGGCACCCGCAAAGAAGACCGCTGTCCTCGCCAAGTTTGGCCGCAAGGTCGTCGTAGCCTCAGACTCGGACTCAGACTCAAACTCGGATGATTCAGACGACTCGGACAATAGCGGCGCAGCAAAGAAGGCAAAAAAGCCCGTCGTCCTCGTTCGCGACAGGCGGCTCAACGACTTGCGCGCCTCTGTTGCTGCCCTCAACACCAAAAAGAAGATCAATGACTGGGGCGCAATTCAGAGCGGTGCGTATAAACACCGCATGCATGCATTCCTCGTGAGGAGGAAGCAGAAGGTGGACGAGGCAGAAACTGACCTATCTCCGGAAATAATTAGAATTCGATAAGCTCAACACTTCGTACTCTCGTCTGTCGCAAATTGTCAATGCCGACGCTGCCAATCCGCAGCCTTTCCGATTCTACTTCCGCGCTCTCGCCCAGCTCGAGGACTTTCACAAGCAGACCGCTGAAAACAAGGACCTCGTCAAGAAAATGAACACCCTCAACACCAAGGCATTCACGGCTATGAAGCAGAAAATCAAGAAGCAAACGAAATCATTCGAAGACGAAATCAAAGAGTGGCGTGCTGTGAGTTGATTCCACTTGACACTCCACGGAACGTGTAAATCGTCTAAACCTTCTTTCAAATAGACTGAAATTGACGAGGAAGCCTCTGAGGCGGAAGCCATTGCCCGTGCATCTGCTGCCGGTGCAGGCGATGCTGGTGACGAATCAGAAGACTCCATTTTTGGTGACGACAGTGATTCAGAGTCTGAATCGGAAGACGAGGACAAGGAGGACCTGAAGCACCTCTCTGCGCGGGAACGTATGCTTAAAAAGTTTGGTCGCTCGCCTGTGAACTCGGACGATGAGGGTGCGGCGAAGAAAAAGCCGGAGGTTAAAGCGGTAAAGACAAAGAAGGTGGTTATCCAGGATGGCAAAGAGGATGGAGCTGCTACCGCTTCTGCTCCCACGGAGGGTGGTTTCACGGCTGTTGGAAAGGGCGGAAAGGCGATTGAAGTTACTCAGGAGAACTTGTACAAGCGTTTGCAGGAACTCATTCTTGCCCGTGGAAAGAAAAGCACGGACAAGGTGCAGCAAATTGAGTACCTGACTCAGCTGTTGGGTGTATGTATCACTGCACACCAAAAAGTACAAGTGCTTCTAGTTTTGATTCCCTCGCAGTTTGACTACAACCCACTGGCCTCTGGTGGGTTCCTGCCAACTGAATACTGGAAGAAGTAAGTCGTCATCGCTTGGTATGTTATTATATTGGGAGGTTTAACGTGATATTTTTACCAGCACTCGCGCAAACATTGACTCGTTGTTGGAGCTCCTTGAGACCACGCAAACTTTGACGGTTACCGAAACTCTTGTAGGTGACGATATTGACCCTGCCATCAATGAAAATGTGAGTGTGCGAATGGCATTGTCGTCTATCCCAACTTAGAATCTCATTTTGTTGCTTTCAGCGTTTCAAAGAAGGCGAAACTGTCAACCTGCGTGGAAACATCTACTCTTTCATTGATCGTCTCAGCGATGAATTCATCAAGTCTCTGCAAAACATAGACCCTCACACCACTGAATACATAGAACGCTTGAAGGACGAGACCCCATTGTACGTCCTCATCGTTCGCGCGCAAAAGTACTTTGGCAGAGTGCAGGGCGTGGAGGCTCACGATGCTTGCATCTTGAAGCGTGTCATGCACATTTACTACAAAGTACGTGAAACGCCACACTGTGTTTGCGACTTACAACTGAACTTATGAATTCCAGACCGAAAATGTTATTGCATTCTTGGAAAGCGCACTTCCTGCACACTCCCGCGACGCAGATATGTCTCCCAACAACCTTGTCCACAATCTTTGCACCACTCTGTATCAAACCAACGACATTCGCATCCGCGCCCGTGCTCTCCTCGCCCACGTCTACCACCTTGCCCTCCATGGCCGTTTCTACGAGGCCCGTGACATGCTGCTCATGTCACACCTCCAAGAACAAGCGCAAAACACGGACATTGACACTCAAATTCTTTACAACCGAACCATAGTGCAACTCGGCATGAGCGCTTTCCGCAGTGGTCTCATTCGCGAGAGTGCTAACGCACTTCAAGACTTTTTCGGAAGTGGCAAAACAAAGGAGCTCTTGGCCCAAGGATTCCAACAAAGCAACGCTCGATTTGGTGAAAAGAGCGAAAAGACTCCCGAGCAGGAGCGATTGGAGAAGCAGCGATTGTTGCCCTTCCACATGCACATCAACTTGGAGCTGCTGGAGTGCATCTACCTGACATGCAGTATGCTGCTCGAGATTCCCAACATGGCCATGTATGCACATGATTCTAGAAGAAAGATGATCAGCAAGCCCTTCAGAAGGAATCTGGATTACAACCAGAAGCAGGTGTTCATTGGTAAGTTGAAGCGTGTTTTTTGTTGTTGTGACCATTTTGCTGACCTGCATGTTCTGGCAGGGCCTCCGGAAAACACTCGTGACCACATTATGGCTGCTGCTAAATCCCTTTCTGCTGGAGAATGGCAAAAGTGTGTGGACTATATCACCTCCATTAAGATTTGGTCCTTGATGACATCGGCACCTCAAATCAAAGTCATGCTTGCACAAAAGATTCAGGAGGAGGGGCTCCGCACATACATTTTCCAATTCGCCCCGTATTACGACGCTCTTGGTCTCGCGCAGCTGAGCTCCATGTTTGACCTGCCTGTCTCTCGCGTGCACGGCATCATTGCCAAAATGATTGTGAACGAGGAGCTTTGCGCAAGCTTAGACGAGCCCACACAAACGGTTGTGCTGCACCGCAACGCGCCCGGCGTAGAAATGAGCCGGCTCGAGTACCTTGCCGGCGTGTACGCGGACAAGGTGTCGACGCTCGTAGACGGAAACGAGAAGATGCTCGAGAGCCGGTCCATCATGCTTGGGCTGCAGCAGCAGCAGCAGCAGTTGAATGCGGGGGGTGGCGGGTTCAAGGGGAACCGCGGGGCGACGGGGGGCTCAGGTATGACGAGTGGGGGTGCACGCGTGGGTGGGGACAAGAGACCGATGGGGTTGAAGCGTTGAGGGGGTCAGAAACGTGTTTTTGTTTTGTTTTTTTCCCATTCCGTCGTTTTTTCTTGTTATTGGGGGTACGAACTGGTACCACGCGGGCTTTTGGAATACTCTTGCGATGAAGAAGACAAAGTATTATTTTTACTGCTTTGATGACAGGCAGAAGAAGGAAAGGGAACTACGAGACAATCATTCCTGTGACTCATCGCGCTTCTTTCCTGGAGCAGGGTATTTGAGGTTATTCTTGCGCATCTTGTCTTGAACCGCGGCGCTGGTTGGGAGCATGTGAGAGAGCGAGGGCAGCAGACGCGTCACGCCGGACTCACTTCAAGTCGATCCCGCAGCAGCGACTCATTTGCATCAGATAAATAAGCACGTCCGACATTTCCTCGCCCACGTGCACGCGCTCTTGCTCTGTCAATTCTGCCGAGAGGGAAGTTTCCCGCACGAGGTGGGTGCCAACACGTCAAGAGCCGAGCAGGGCAATCACACCTGGCAAGCCCGGCCGCACCTCTCCGCGCCATTGGAAGATCTCCGACAGCTCCCCGACTTCGGCGATCTGCCGCCGTGTGTCGGCGATGGTGGTGGTGGTGAGGGCGAGGGTTGCGAGCGTAGAGACGTTGAACGAACCATGGCCAGCAGCAAGTTGCGGGGCGAATGACTCTTTGTCCATCCGCGCTGCTTGGAGAACTCGTGGATGCGTTCATCCAAATCGCGAAGCGTCAATGGCGGGTCGGCTGACACTTCCTCGTCGTTGGGGCCAAGCATTTTCGGACAATCCAACTTGACACAACCTCAATCGGAAACTTTCATTCTATTGAGACAGACCTACTTACTCTCTCACTTGAATGTGATACTCCCTCAGCGCGTCATCCCTAACGTTTGTGGGACTCCCCGCAAACAAGTCCCCGCCCTTCATCTTTGGGAACGCTATCACCTCCCGGATACTCGCGGCGCGACACAAAATAGCCACCAGGCGATCGTACCCCAGCGCAATCCCACCATGCGAGGGACAACCGAACCGCAACGCGTCCAGCAAGTGTCCAAAGTCCGTTTCAATCTTGGCATCCGATAGCTTCAAGACCTCCTGGAGAATGTGCCGCTGCATACGCGGCTCATGCGCGCGAATGCTGCCACCACCAATCTCCTGCCCGTTGAGAACAATGTCATAGTGCTGCGCGCGGCAGCGCTCCGGGTCTGTGTAAAGGAGTTCGGCATCCTCCGGGATGGGCGCGGTGAAGGGGTGGTGCGTGGATTCGAGCGAGGCGCCGTCCGCACCGGGCTTGGCTACAGGTGTAAAGAGCGGAAAATCAACGACCCAGAGGAAGTTCCATTGGTTTGGGTCCACGTTGATGATATTGAGGTCCACGAGAGCCTTGCCGGCTCCAAGACGGGCGCGGCCCATGGGAGTATGTCCGCCAAACAAGCCACGCTTGCGCTGGTTGAGGAAAACAACGTCACCTGGTTTGGCGCTGACAGCTCTGTAGATTGCAGGGTCCACCGTGAAATCAGATGCGAACGCCTTTGTCCATTCCGACTCATTCTTGGATGAGATTCTGCGTGCCTGGAACATTTCCCGTGTTGTGGAGCCTTCGTAATACGGAAACGATTCTTGATGTATCGTCCGCACAAGATCATCCACTTTGCTCTTGGACAGTTTTCCTTCACATGGAATGACCAGCGCTTCCATCGTTACAGAAGCAGAATCTACTGAATTTCCGGGTTTGGGTTGGAAGAAACGTGTCACGTCTTGGATTTCAAAATCATATCGGGTATCGGGTTTGTCAGAACCGTAGCGTGTCATTGCCTCATTATAGCTCATTCGTTTGAATGGCGCAGCTATTTTTGTTCCCATAATGTCGTTCCAGACGCGGCAAATCTGAGAAATTGTGTGTGAATGCTCGCTATGTGCCAGAACCCATCGTGAAGACGCACCAGACGCTCAATGAGGGTCATGATATCACTCTGAGTAACAAAAGAAAGCTCCATATCCACTTGTGTAAACTCCTGTAGAAAGGGGGAAACAGGAAGGATTAGCATCAGTCCAAACAAAAGAGGCAAATGATAAAAGTCACATGCCTGCTGCCGATCTGATCCAATCGACTCATCCCGAAAGCATCTAGCGAATTGGTAGTACTTTTCCACTCCACCTGCCATCAACACTTGCTTAAATTGCTGCGGGCTCTGAGGCAGTGCAAAAAAAAATCCCTTCTGTCGCGTGGGTACCAAAAACTCGCGGGCACCTTCGGGTGTACTTTTGAAGAGACAAGGTGTTTCCACCTCCATGAATCCTTCCGAATGCAGTAGGGAACGAATGGCGAATGAGGCGCGCGAACGGGTCTGCAAGTTTTTCGCGAGCCAGGGTTGTCGCAGCTCAATGTACCTATACTTGAGCATAGTTTCCTCGTTAGGACGTGCCACCGCGCCGGGCATGAGGGCCTTGGGGTGGGTCTCGAAGGGCAGTGGGTCTGCCGCGTTGATGACATGAAAGCTGTCGAGGGCGATCTCGAGGTTGTCGATGCCCCCGCGGGCATCCTTTGTCGGACGCTCGCGAACGAAACCGGAAAGGGTCACGACGGACTCTGGACTGAGCGCGAGGAACGCGTCGATGAGTCCTGGCGATGCCACCACTACCTGCGCCGAGCCTGTCCAGTCGCGCACCGCCGCAAACGCGAGTAACGCCCCACTACGCCGCGGTCGCGATAGCCAGCCCGCAATCGTCACCCGCTGTCCCACGCGTTCGCTGGTGGAGGCCACGGAAATGCGGGCCGAAGCCGCATCCATGGCCTCGTCTTGGCCTGCATTCGCCCAGTTGGCCGAGTTGACCGTATTGACCAAGTTTGCAGAAGGAGCAGTAACAGTGTCGGAGCCCAATGAAGTGGAGGAAACAGGGATGCCGGCGGAAGCACTCTCCAGTTGCTTCGCGACGGATCGGCTGAGCGACCCATGCCGCACGGCTGCATGGCATACCACAAAATGGCAGGGGGTGGGCGAACGGATATGGATGCCGCGTGGTCCGAACCGCGAGTTCGCGGTGCAAATGCGATGCATCTTCCTTTTCGTTCTGACTTTTTGGTAATCCTTTAATCTTGGCTGAGCTCCACTGTATTCAACAGAAACAAAATAAAATAAAAGATATTGCAATCCTGAGACCCATTCCCTTTTCCTGAGCGGGATTGACAGAAACAATAATAAGCGACAAGGAACTGAATACTCACTTCCCTCCAATTGAAAGTAAAAGGGTCTCAGTCCCTTTTTGCAGCATCGTGTCACAATCTCATATGTTTCATGGCTGTAGCTTCCTAGTAGGCCATTTTTCTGCTTGAGAACTCTGCACGTTGTGAACTGGTGGCATTCAATTTTTGGGCAACAGTTTTGATACTTTCTTTGATGACTTCCTCTTACTTGCCTCTCTCACTAAAGGCGATTCATTCAACAAATCCTTGGTGAACCTCGTGAATTTGGCTGCACAGACATAAATCCTTGTCTGTTGCTTGGGCTGATTTGTAGGTGACAAAACCTAGTAGTTCTTCATCCTCCAACAAATTCAGTAGCCAGGCGTATTTGTGAGAGATGTGAGGTATGGGAAGGAAAAGTGAGTGTAGGTAGAGAAAGCAACAGGCTTACTTTATCTCATTCTTGTAGGGACCCTTGAGAGCGGCAGAACATTGTCAGTTGCTGAGGACTAGTCCTGAAATAAAAACTGTTTGGCTAAGACATCTGTAACCTGCCCAAAGTGATTTTGGACCCTGCTCCATGGATTGAGTTTTAATCTTGTCCAAACCCTTTCTTTCCTTTCCTCCACTTGATAGGGTCATCATATAAGTAGATCTACATCATGAGAAAAAATAATAATCTTGTTTTCAAAATTTAACCAAGTTAACCTTGGTGCACAACCAACTGCCTTCAGAGCCACTTGTTCTTGTCTTAATCCTGGCACAACGAGCTCGTTGAGTATGACCTTCCAATCTTAAGGAGCTTGCCACATCATGGTTGCTTGTTCTCGCTCACAAGATGGAACTCCACATCTAATGCATCAAGTGTTTTGAAGGAACTCTGGACCAAAAGTGCAACAGCCGCAAGATATATGGCATGACATGGAAGAATCTGATTGAGAGAAAAAAAGATTCTGAAGAGTACATTGTGAGAATAACCTCGGAACGGAGCTGTATCCCGTATTTGATACAGAATTTTAATGAAATATTTCCCTATTTCATACTTTTGAAGTGCAATTAAATGATCTTTAAATATTTGTGTGATGAAGGTATGCATACAAGCTGAAATCTTAATGGCTGCATTGACTCCCGTGCTCACTCTCAATCGAGAGTGACCGAACCAGTTTGCCTTCGTCTGACTCCAAAGGCTGCCCACACCACCATCGCCAACAGTCCGTGACGACCATTCGAACATCCTTGTGCAAGTATATCATGAGACCTGGCGTCACCACCGCGTCCAACGCCACCAAAAAGTAGCTCACGATGCGAAAAGACCGGTACACCGAGTCCTCAAGATGGGAGACAAGAGTCACTCCCATGAAAGTGATAAGAGGGATGTACATGACAACGAGCGAGCTACTCATGATGATGCAACGCACAAGCACCTTTTGCTGCAGATCTTTGGTAATGCCGAGACCCAGGCTGGTTTGGATTGCGCGTTTTACGTGGAGGTAGGTGTATAGGTTGAGGACAATGGTAAGGAGCATGATAGCCACTCCACCGGATCCCACCGTTGCTGTCCATATCACGCGTTCCAAACGGTTTGTTGGAAATAAGAGTCGGCTTGAGCAGGATGTCGTAAAGACCGCAATGATGGTGGCGTAGAGTGCCAGAACCCACACAGCCAGTGCCACAAAGTATTTGCGTGTCATGCCTTCGTAATCGGGCATGCTGGAGAACATGACAAAGAAGCAGCGCTCGAAGCTCAAGCTCATATTGGCGGCAAAGATTGTGATGAGCCCCATCCAAGTGCCCATGGCAACGACCCTCCAGAACGACTGAGGACCATAGAACATGCTGACAGTGTATCGTAAGACTTCAAACAGCGACCAGCCCAGATGGACGGCAAGCAGTAGTTGCATGACTCGGTCCAAACGGGTCTTCCTGCGCTTCCGGATGAGGAAGAGGAGCCCCCCATTCAGGAAGACACCAGCAACAAAAAGGGGGATGTTGGTCGCCGAGATAGCAACGAAGTATGGATCGCTCTTTCCGGGCGCATCCAGCCAGTATTTGGGGCAGGACATTCCTTCGGCTTCGGTGTGTGCACGGTTCGCTGAAATGGTTGGTTGACGTTGGTGCAATTTTTCGAAATGAGCTTTGAGGAAATGCTTGTTGCAAGTGAGTTAGTTTCACGAGAAAATCTCATGACCCGTTTCGTTCATTATCGAAGCCGTCGCGTTCCTCGCCTTCGTCCTTCATGCGACGAGGCCCAGAGCTGTCGGAACGAAGCTATCCTTCCTTGTTCACCTCGGGGATTCCCTTGTTTGCTGTGATGTTTTAAGTACAACCCAATGCTACTTCTAAATCTTTCCTCCTCTACTTTAATTTCACGTCTTTTTTATACTTTCTCTCTTTTCCTTGGTATGTTTCGTTCCCTATGTGGTCAAATAAATGATCTCCTACATACTTCTAGTGACTTGCAAGGTACGCAATACAAGGTACGCAATACAAGCTCAATCTTCACGACTGCTCCCCTGCTCGCCATCAACCGACAGTGACCGAATAGGGTTGACGTCATTTGACTCAAAAGGCTTTCCACACCACTTTCGCCAACAGTCCGTGACAAACATCCCTTGCATTACAACGAGTTAAGAAAAATTGGTCATGTTAAAGGACCAATACACCAAGTCCCCAAGATGGGAGACAAGAGCCACCCCTTGAAAGTAATAAAAGGGATATACGTGACAACGACGAGCATTTTTTTTACGCACACCTTTGGAGGTGCTAAGACTGAGGCTGATCTGGTGCGTGGAGGTATGATATAAAGGGATCAATAGATGTCAGCTTGAGCAGGATGAAATGACCAAATAGGTTCGTTTTGGGGAACGCGCCCCAAACCTTGTAGTCCAAGCAAAATTGCGGAGACGTTCTCGCTGGGCCGAAAAGTGACAGTGGAAGTGATGCCGTGCGTGCGAACTGACAGCGCTTGCGCCGCAGTGGAAGAAAACAAACTGGAAATAGAGGCTGTGATGGAAGTGGAAGCCGTGCAGAGTGAAGCGGAGGGTGCGAAGGGACGTAGCGGCGAGCGGTTCCCGAGCACGGTGTTGACGCCGAGCGAACACCTCGTGCAGTTTACGGGTGACAACGATCAGAGCATGGACTCGCTGCTACAGGTGTCTGCGCACAGACCTGGCCGCGCGCTGCTCCGCGAGCTCAAGTTTGTCTTCCCACACTACGTTGAGCACTGTCTCGCCCATAACTTCACCGCCGCCCACGCACCTGCTTCGAACCCTGTCGTCGCCTTCCCGGGCTCTGTCTCAGACGCTGTCTCGTCTACCGCCCTTAACAGGCCAAATGTTGCCGCACTGCTGGAGGCGACCCGTACACGGAGGGCTCCCGCTGACTTTGCCGACAACCTGCTCGTCGTGAAAACTTTTCAGCGCTCGCAGTCCGATCTTATGGTTGTTAGCGAGGCTTCGAATGCTGAGCGTAATCTGCTTCTGGAATGCGT